>VZTZ01031521.1:633265-724415 GCA_013400955.1 Drymodes brunneopygia
CGGCCGGCGGCCCCCATGGCTCTGAGCAAAGGGCTGCGACTGCTCTGGAAGCAGGAGCCGGGGCCGAGCGCCCTGCTGGAGGCGCGCAGCCGCCAGGACTGCCTGTTGCTGGAGGCCGGCACCGTGGCGGCTCTCAGTAAGTGCGTGTGGGGGCCCGTGGGTGTCCGTGGGTGCGCGGAGCTGGCGTGTCCGTGGGTGCGCGCCTCTGCCTGCGAAGGGACACTGGGGTGCGGCGGCAGCAGGAGATGCCCAAGAACATTGGGGCACTTTCCCTGTGGCATGGAGAGAGGAAGGGGAGCGCGCAGACCCCCGTCCAGTGGGATGCTGGCTGCGGAGAGCGCCTCAACTCACTTACACCCCGACCTCCAGCACGGTCCTCCAGGCTTGGCCACTTGCGGTCCTGTTTGGGTGACCCCTGGTACATACCAGGCATGGAGGGTTAGCCAGCATCTCCTCCCGATCCGTGTCCCATCGCTGCTCTGGATGTCTTTAGCCTCCTCACCAGTAGCCAGGGTAGAAGAAGCAGGAGAGGCCACCCGGCTGCCTGGTGGCAGTGGGGTCTCAGCACAGGGCACCTTTAGTGTGCAAGACTTGTTCTCTACAGCCTTGACTGCAGAGGAGGGCCCAGGAAAAGGAACAGGGTCCGCTGCCTCTTGGGGAAGTTTCTACTCAGGTACTTCAGGTGTTCATCACTAGTGAAGACAGCCAGCTAACAGCAGAGATGTTTTGGGATGACTGACTTGAGATTTGTCTTCTGTAAAAAAACCCTGGCTTTTGGCTGTGGTGCCCCTGTGGTTTGAACGGTATTTGGTTACTTGAGTGTCTGGCTCTTAGTGGAGGAGTCTCGTAAACGTGCTCAGGGTTGTCTCACCTTGTGTTTTTGATACTTGTTACACATGAATTAATGCAATGCTAATGTTGAGACAGACACAGAAAAATGAAGTGTCTGAGAGCATAAGAGGCAAAAAGCAATGCAGGCGAACACACACTTGTGCTGTGTTCTTAAATTGTTTTCTGCATAGTACCCATGCCTGCAAGCATGCTGCTATTCACAGCGTTGTAGGAGTCCATGTTCAAGCAGCTCAAACTGTTGTAACAAGATCTGTGTGTACATTGTGATTTGCACAATGTCACCTCAGGATCTGGGTCCACTGAGCTGAATCTTCCAGAATGTACAGTGGCAGGACATGCAGACTAACGTGCTTGATTTTCAGGTGTTGGGGACTTTAGGAATGATGAAAGCCAGAAAGGTCATCAAGGGACAGATTATTTTCACAAGAATAGTTCTGATAATGGAAAAGGTGTTATTGCCACACAGTGGGGATTTTTGTTTAGTTAGTTTTGTGGAGTTTTATATTGCGTAATATTTTGGGGTTCAGTTTCTTGCTAAATTCTTTGGTAATAGAGGACATGAATGTATTACATTTTTCTAGGGGGGTTTTTTGTGTCAGTGTTCAGTGAACTGGAAGTGAAAAGCCAGTTAGTACCGACCAACACTTTACTCACTTTCCCTGATTTTAAAACCTGTTGACATTAAAACTTTATATTGATATCAGTGGGGTTTGGTCTGTATTTTGTTATTCTGATAAAAATCTAGAGCAGCTCGACTTCTTAAAGCCAATGTGCATGAATAAAATGGAGAGCCCAGTATTCACTTAGCCAGACCTGAGCCTCCTGTATGACCAGTGATTGGAAAGATTTGAAATCTCGCTAATTAAAGGAATCATCAACATGGAGTAGATTTTTCTCCCCTGGTGTTGCCATCCCCCATTTGAATTGCTATACCTAAAATGATTTAGTGGCTGGAAAGTTGCCAGGTGGAAAAGGACCTGTTGGTGCTGCTCAGCATCTGTCTGCTGTACCTGATCCAGCTGTGTGCTCAGTGTGCCCAGGTGAACAACGAGGCCAATGGCATCCTGGTCTACCTCAAAATAGGAGCATGTCCAGAGAAGGACAATGGAGCCAGTGAAGGATCAGGAGCACAAGTCCTGTGAGGAGCAGGTGAAGGAGTTGGGATTGTTCAGCCTGGAGAAAAGAAGGCTCAGGGGAGACCTTATCATTCTCTACAACTCCCTGAAAGAAGGCTCTAGCCGGGCAAGGGTCAGCCTCTTCTCCCAGGTATCAAGTGACAGGACAAGAGGAAATAGTCTCAACTTGCACCAGGGGAGGTTTAGATTGGATATTAGGAGAAATTTTTCCATGGGAATGGTAGTCAGGCATATTGAAACAGACTGCCCAGGGAAGTGGTGTAACCACTATGCCTGGAAATGATCCAGTGTCGATGTGGAAGCTGGGAAACATGGTTTAAATGATGAACACAGTGATGTGTTTAGTTTAATGGTTGGACTCAATAATCACAGAATCACTGGGTTGGAAGAGACCTTCAAGATCATCGAGTCCAACCCATGCCCTAACAGCTCCACCAAACCATGGCACTGAGTGCCATGTCCAATCCTCTTTTAAACTCGTCCAGGGATGGTGACTCCACCACCTCCCCAGGCAGACATTTCCAGTATTTAACCACTGTTTCCATAAAAAAACCTTTTCCTAGTATCCAACCTATATTTCCTCTGGTGCAGCTTAAGGGGATGATCTTAGACATCTTTTCTAATCTTTATGATTTTATGACTTTGTGGTTCTATGCTTATAGAATTTATACAGTCTCTCTTAAAATGTGTAAGAAGAATCCTGAAGTAGTGATTTGTATAGGGTAAAAAGCCTGTTTGCCATGCCTTTTGGAAGTCCAGTGTTATGTCTTGAGATAACTGTAATCATGTGTGTGTTGGCATTCAGCCTACTCCATGGTAATAACTTTGCCTTTTATTTCATTTGATTTCTCTATTCCTTCCTGGGTTGGTTCCTGTATTGTAGGAAAAGCTAGTTTGGCCAGTGGAGCCTGTTTAGATAATTTTTTCTGTTGATGCAGCAGAGGACCAGAAAAGGAGGTAAAACCAGTAGTAGGTATTGTGATGGTGAATTTAGAAGAATTGTGAAGAGGAAGCTTCACAGCAGGGTGGTAACAGAAACAACATTAATTCTGTTTTGTTTGACTTGCCTTTAGGTTGTTCCTAACCATAGAACAAGACAGTGGGTGGTTAACATAAACTTTGTATATGTGTGGTTTCAGACATACTAGTCCTAGGATTGTGTTAGTTTTGGCTTCTCTGTCTAATTTTCTGTTTCTAAAATAAAGTTCTTTAAAAATTGCATACCTGTGGTGAGGAGGAGTTATGCAACTGTGCCTTATGCAAACCTCTACACTACCCTAAATAAAATCAGATTGGTATACCTGGAGCACTTAGGTTGTACAACAGTTTATGAAGTTTTGCAATTGCACCCTCATGTAAACAGAACTGTAGAGAGGAAGAATCGTAGATGGACAGTGAAGGCCTGAGAACAAATTTTAGTCATTGTTTATTATTCTTTTTTCCATAATTACCAAGCATCTCTGCCCTTGAACAGGCATGACATCTGTACTTTGGGAAAGTTTAATTGCTTCTATAATAAGAAACTTCAATGTTGAATTTAACCTAGTTCAAATGGCAGAAGGGAGTGAGATTTGTCCTGGAAGAAGTGGTGTTACAAAAAATGAAATCTGAAAAACCACACACTTGTACAGACACAGTGTCAATACAGGCTACAAACTTCTGGCAAACTCCTCATTAAAATAAACACTTTCAAATATGTAAGCTAACAATTTGATGCTGTCTTGTGAATGGATGACTTTATACTTTTTCCTCCCTCGATATGTTATGAAGATAATGATGACAATTTTAGTTTCAAATTGGTTATGTTTCGGAATTTCCTTATTACATCCAGAGATTTAATACCTGAAAAATATTTGCATCCTTGATATCAGTGGTGGAAAAGAATTGTAAAGATCTCTAATTGTCTGAGATGTCAGCAGTTTATGAAATGAGAGCTCTTGTCCTGTAATGGAAACCTAAACTAAGAAATTTTTGGAAAAATCAAGAAATCAAAAATCACTGCAGGAAAGCTGGTTGCATATCCCTAAACCCCTCGACTTAATCTGTATAGTGATATATATCAACAGAACAGTTTTCTGTTCTACTGTAATTTAAATAGTATTTTTGAGGATGGGAGTTTGTCTTCCTCCTCGCATGATGTCACTGTAGGGTGGAGGGTAAAATTCACTGTTTTGAATTGAATTACACTTTTTTTTTGCCACTGGCAATCCTGAAGCTTCAGTCATCTCCAGAAGGATGGGTGATAGCCTGAAACAATTCTTCCAGGAATTCTCTGAACTAGAACATCAGTATATTCTGTGGAAGAAACTTAGAGTCATGAAGGATGAAGAAAAACTGTCATTGATTTAGAAGTTTTTGCTTAATACAATGGAGGGTATAGGTACAGATGTTGTTCCTACTTGAAACACATTACAGTTTCAGTGGTTTACAGATGAAGTGAACTGCACAAGGTAGTTCTGGACTGCTGTCAAGGCAGTTGCTAAACTAAACTAAGGCTGTAGTGCTGAAAATAGGGTGATTTAACTTTATTATGGCAGGTAATTTCAGTGAAAAGCTGTCAACAGGAGTGCTCTGCTATTGAATTTCAGCATAATAATATGTTTTCTCAAGGGCAGAGCCAAAGGGTGCAAAGATTTATTTTTTTCTGCAAGCTCTTTGATTCTGCAGCTGCTTTTATAAAGGATGTTACATCACCTGTTATGTTAAATCCTAAATGACCGTGGTGTCTGGAAAGTATAGAAGTTCAAAGCCAATACAGCATGTGTTTTTGCAAATATGTCTGAGGTTTTTCCAGACTTTTACCCACAGATCTGGGAAGTTAGCCTTTACTAGAGACAAACTTGTTTAGACTTAAGGTGTGTGTTCACTCTGTGGAGGAGCTCCGTGCCTCCACTGCCGCTGCAGTTGCAAGTGTGTGTGTGGTTCTCTGATACAGCTGAGTGAAATCAGGGTAAGGTCTTGCAAAAGTAGGAAGTAGCAATTATTTACCTGTGCATCCTTTTTTGTCTTTTATACAGAAAGCAGTTTCTGTGCTGTATGTACACTCACTGTTTACAATAAGTTTTGGTTTTGCATTTTTGGGAACAATTGTGCTATGAAGTGGGGTATGGAAATCAAACACCAATACTTGTGTAAGCACACTGTGAATGTATTTCTAAGCGCTACACTCTATCCAAGACTGTGAGCCCTCCACCATGGCTCATTTCTACTCTTATGCCAGAATATTCATATCGCTAGCACAAACTTTTATGAAGTTTTCTGTAGTTTAGTGGTGTTCACACTTTTCCATTTGTGGAAGCAGTCTACAGAGCAGGAGTCCTGTCTTCCTTGGTTATGCTGGCAGTGGGCACCTGCAAGCTATGGTTTCTCAGACTGAACATCACTGCTCTAGATTATAGGAAAAAGTGTGTGTTGCAATTCTTTCACTGTTGTCAAAATGCAAACTGGGTACAGAGAAGAGGCAAGATGTATTCATGTAAATGTAGTGTTGATTACAAGACTTGTTTAGTATGCTAGGAGACGAGTAGTGGTTGTGAGGGATGAATTCTTTGTGGTGGTTATGTCTGTAGTGACTGCTGCAAGTTTCTGTCTAAATATGAGTCATACGTGGCACATAAAGGTAATGACCAAGCTTCAGAGAAATCACTTAGGGACTTCCCTTTTATTTTCTTGACTGCCTGCAGCAGCATGGAGCTGGCCAGTAGAAACCTGGTGGTTACATTAATCCATTATTCTTTGATTGTGAATTAATATATTAATATATGCACATGCAAGTATGAAAACATAATTTCTCCCTAGAAGCAGATAGTTCTCAATCTAATATAGAAAACCAGGGAACTGATCTTCCCAAATTCCAGTTTTCTGTTTTGTTTGTTGTGTTTTCAACCAGAAACCTATATTAGAAAATTGGTAAATACATTGCTTAATGTTTTAAATATTTGGATTCTCTTAACTGTAACTCTGACCACAGACTTCTTCCCAACTCTGTACTGCTTGGCCTGTATGATGTTTCTGAATACAGTCTGACTTTCATAATGCCTGTGTAGCTTGGATGGAATGTGAACAGGAACATTTTAGTGGTGAAAGATACTGAAAATGTAACAAAGTACTTTAAATGTGTCTGTAGATGACTGAAAACACAATTTGGACATAAGTTAATTGTCTAAACTCATATAATACCAGATATTGGACTTATTTCTAGGTAAGATGCTTATGGTAGTGTATATATAGGAGTTTTGGTATAAAATTTCTGTTTGATTATAGATTTCCTCTGTCTCTGGGGAAAGTTCACACCTCTTTCTCCCAAATGCTAAATGACAGAAATAAAGTCGTCCCATGATACCAAACCTATGTTTCTTAAAGTACTTAGAAATGTGCTTGAGATTACATACATATAGCAGTACCTACAACCAAGCAGGTGACTATTTCCAGAATCAGGCTGAAAAATCACAAGGGAGAAACAGAATCCATAACCCAGTCTCAGACTTTTTTTTTTTTTTTCCCATGAACTTTTCCTTCATTTTTATCTTTAAGTTGTAGGTATTACTGTGTCTGTCCTTAATGTTGGACTTGGAATTATGGTACCTTTCTCTACCCTCTTACTCCTGTCACTGCCCTTTCTGGGCTCCATATGCTTGAGAGTTGTGCTGATTCTTGCTGAATTCTGGGGGTTCAGCCCTAAGGAGGGATTGAATGAAGGAAACTACGTATGTTTGGCCAGTTCCTGCTAGCTAGTAAATTGAAACTGCAGCTTTTACGAGCAGGAAGTCACACTTGGTTAAGCCATATGGTATAATGAAGTTATACGTTTTTTCATGGTGTGGGGTTTTTTGGCTCTGAAATACTTTATGCATGGAAAAGATCACTTTTAATTTATTTTACTGTAGCTTAGTTTCATTGAATTATTGTGTACCTTTTATTTTGCAAGGGTTAAAGTGTTTCATAACAAAGTAGCATGTAAGTTTTGTTCTCTGTGTAGCCACACTCTTTCTGATTCTGACTCATGTCCAAGCACTCTTTGAATGCTCTAGGAGATGTTTCAGATTTCAATAACAGTTGAGATTTCAATAAGATTTTGAGATTCATAAGTATTTCTTTTTAATGATAAGATATGAACCAGGGTCAAGCCCTCTACAGTAATGTCCTTTGTGCAATACCAAGGAGTTTAATGGCAGGAGACTTCAAAGTCCATCTGTATCTTTAACGAAGGGAATTTACACACAGCTCCTCCCCAAATGTGGTCCATAGGCACTAAAACATTCTGGCCTCTCTGTTTGCATGACCCACAGATGTAGCCATGTCTGTTTGGCATGTTCCTTTCCTGCTCCTTCCTGCTCCTTTCTTCCAGGCAGCCCTGCTGATGCTGCTGCCTGACTGAGGCTGCTGTAGGTTCTGACAGGTGGCCTGCCCAGAATGGCAGCATTTCTGTACCAGGACTGGCAAAACACAGCTGTTTGGCTGCGTGCTTGGAGAAGTCCCGTGCCAGGAGCTGACGTGTGTGTGATGCCACTGGCTTGACCTGGGAAACTCCAGTGGGTTCCACACATGCTAGTGGCAGGTACTTCTTGCCCGTAGTGGAATGAGCTGTGTGTTGCCTAATTCTACACTGAAATAAATTCCCTTCTTTTGGATTGTGCTCTTACCAGACACTTTTAACAGCCAACTTTCCATCTTGTAATTCAATTTTGAAGAGTATCGCCATGCTTTTGAAGTGACTTTTGAAATGCCTTCAGGTTGTGCCTGGCCTGCAGCTTTATGAGCTCCTGCGTCCCATCTCAGATCTGAGTCTTCTGGTGTTTTTCTTGTTTTAAATTTCTTCCTAAAACTGGAATGTTTGGAGCAAGAATTTTGGTTTTGGTTTTCTCTTTTTATTTTAAAGTAGCACAATTACTTCAATATAGACAAGCTTTTAAAGCAGAGAACAGATTTAAGAAAAAATTGTCATTATATTGTTGCTGCTCTTTTCTGCTTAGTACAGATGCCATGGAAAGTGAAAAATCACCTTTTTTAACCTTTTTCTTTTAATACATGAGAAAGTCTTGACAGGGAGGGGTTTTTTTCGAAGACTGCAACATTGTTATAGTCTATCTAAACTAGTTTTGTGACACTGATTATTTTAAGTGTCTGAGAACTGAGCTTGCAGACTCTCAGCTCTTAAAAATGTGCCATTACTGAGTATTTAAATTGGTATCATTCAGAGATGTATGTTACCCAATAAAAATCACTTTATCCTCTGTCTGCTGCTTATGTTTTGCTTCACTGGTCTGGGTGGTATCAACATTTTGCTAGTTTCTCCTGATTTACTCAGTGTTCTAAGTAGAGTACATGACTTGTGAAAGCATTTTAGCAAAAACAAAATGAAGAAAAAATTAACAAGTCTTCTTTATTTGTCACAAGTGCAAAAATTGAGGCAAACATGTTCTAATTACTCTTGGGGGTTGCCTCTGTTAAGGAATTTTGGAAGAGGAATTGTCCTTCATTTCACTTCAAAGTGTCAGCAATATATGGGATATTTATTTGTTTTCTATGCTTCTCACTGAGCTCCTTGCCTCTTGAGATTTATAAAGAGAAGTCTCTTTCTTTTCTATCATCCATTGCAAGCAGTTTAGTTTGTCCTTTTTATGCCCAGAGGTTTTGGTTTTTTTTTTTTTAACTGCTGAAGTTAATTAGCAGCATAAGATTGCATATTCTAGCAAATCTCTGAAAGTACTATGTTGCTGTTTATCTGTAGTTCAAGAAGTAAAAGGACATTTGAAGGTTACAGTCTATTTTCCTCATTTGGGAGAGTAACCTTGCTCCTCATTGGGAAATATATACAAAATGCAGACTTACTCATTCAGAAAGTATGCTGGTTTTATGTTAAAGTAGCCAATGACAAGTTTTATCTGTGGTCTGGCTTAGTATATAAATGTTCAGTATGTGCCCATTGAAGTTGCTTCTTGCAGAAATGCACAAATATAACACGAACATCTGACCCTTTATTTATTTAATTAGCTAATTCTTACTTCATGAAAATATGTTTAATTCCTCTTGAAATCAACATCTGTTGTTGTGTCTACATCAAATCGCGTTATCTTGCATAAAAAAATTCCCATTCTGTCTGAAATTAGACTGAGAGTCTGGAAGTAAAAGCTCTCTCTTTTTGTACATCAAGAAAAGATATTATATTTTAGCTTATGGCAAGACTGATTGTTATTTTTGTTCTTATTTTAGAGCAGTGTAGATTTTATGTGTGCTCATGTATTTCTTTATTTATTCTCAATCCGATGTGGCATCTGTACCACAGAAAAGAATTGCTACTAGCAATCAGGTTGATATGAAAATGTAGTGAGTGCTCTTCTTTCTTCTAGGGAGGTGTGTGGAGATGCTGTTCATTTCTGACCCATAATGTTTTAATCTCTGTGGTTTTAGAGCATTTTCACCCTACCTTTTTATTGTACTCTTGTTGACTGAGAAAAATCAACTGTGGGAAGCATTGGTTCTTATACAATAGGAACAATAGCAATCTGAAAATTTTATAAAGACTGGATAACTAAGATTCCTGCCTTTCTCTTTGTTCCTTAGCTCCAGAAGAAAAGGATGCAATTAAAGGACAGTATGAAAAACTCATAGATGCTTATGGCTGCTTAGGAGAGCTTCAGCTTAAATGTGGTAAGTGGCCATCTGTGTGACTGAGATTATAAAATGCCCGGACAATGCTAAATGAAAATAAGTGACTAAAGTTGTCTAATTCCCTAAATTGTGAAAGCTAGTTGCACTTTGTCATGTACAGTCTGGAAAAGATCTGTTTCTTTTTCAACTTCGGGCCAAAACTGTATCACTGAATGATGGATGGATTTTTTCTTGATTTGTTTTGTCTGACATTCTTAGCTGCCTGAAGTTAATTGCCATTCTTCTTTCCCTACCACATTTGTCCAAGGCAAGCTATGATTTCTTAATTTTTCTCTTCTTTAAGATATCATGTTTAGACACTGATTATCATGGTCATCTGAGAGCACAGTACTACAGATTGCCAGTTCTTGCTATAATGCCTAATTGCCTTTAATAATTCATATGAATAAGGATTTGCAGAAGAAGGCCTCTGGCTTCGATTAGTGTAGTAAGGAATGCTTATTGTCATTGATGTAAATTTTTGTACAGTTTGGGAATCTTGATTTAGCAAAGGACTTGTTATTACACTGCCTGCAGGAATGTTAATGGAAATAACATGTTTTAAGAAGAGAACTGCAGTGATTGGTTTGAAGATAATAGGACCTTACACAGTACTTAAAAATCACTGATGATTTAGATACATAATTTAAAAAGCACTGTATGTGTTGTTCCCAAGTTGTTACAGGGAGCCCTAATTTTCACTTGGAGAAATGACAAGACTTTTTCATAAAACTTGATGCTTGGTCAAGGAGTGATGTGAGCACTGGTGTATTTAGACCAGTAGATATAATTGTGTCTTTTTATACACCGCTTACCATTTTGCAGCCTAAGAAATATGACTTGAAATTGACCTGAAGAGGCAACTGCAATCTGAAGGATATTTTTGTGTCACAATTTAAAACTGTAGGTCCATCTAGTCTTTTAAAATGAATGTGGTCTTTCTGTTTGTTTTGTTTCTGGTGGAGTTAATTAGACATTTCTCTAGAGATTTATATCAATTTGCTAATGTAATTTAAGATGGAGGACTTGTGATTAGTTTTTCTTGGCACTTGGATCTGTTTTTCTTCATAGAAGTCTAATGAATCCTGTTGTTGTAATAAAGGAATGTAGCTATTGAATTCTTCAAGCCATAGATAAAGGTAGTTTTTCTATGTGGTGGGAACCAAATATATCCAATTTTCATCTTAATGTTAAAAGGTGAATGATTTCAAATGGGGTGTGAAATATTCTCAGCCTTACTTTTTCTCATGTCCTTATTTCTTCTTGAAAAACATATGCTTAACTTCAGTGCTCTGAAAGTGTGAGGTTTTTCCTTTCTAAGCTTTGTCACTGCACCTCTGCCTCATTCTAGCATTAGATTACAAGTTCTGGTACAGGACTTGCTTTGGAAGGGATTGTTAAAATTCAGTGAAAAGTCAGAGGGTCATGCTGTAATGGTAAGTGAAGGTAAGCAAGCATTTTCTGTTTCTGAACATGTTTGAAAAAAGCAAAGATGCTATCTCACTATTCAAGAGCTAGCCCAGACTTTTCTCTCAATCTGGTTTAAATCTTCCATCTTACATGTGAGTTCCATCTCTTTAACTGTTGCTTATGTAAAAGATTAACACTATAAAGGAATTGACTGGGTTTGTGTAGCAGGATGGGCTACAATTGTGGCTTCTCTGAAAAGCTGCCAGAAGCTTCCCCTGTGTCCAATGGAGCCAGTGCCTGCTGGCTCCAAGATGGACGTGCTGCTGGCCAAGGCTGAACCCAACAACAGCAGCCATGGTAGTGCTGCTGGGATAACAGACTTAAGGGGGGAAAAATGCCCAGCTGAAGCTGGAGAAGAGCAGAGTTAGAATATGTGAGAGAAACAGCCCTGCAGATACCAAGGCCAGTGAGGAAGGAGGGGCAGGAGGTGCTGCAAGCACCAGCGCTGAGATTCCCCTGCAGTCTGTGGTGCAGCCCATGGTGAGGCAGCTGTGCCTCTGCAGCCCGTGGAGGTCCATGGTGGAGCAGAGATCCACCTGCAGCCCATGGAGGAGCCCACACTGGAGCAGGTGAATGCCTGAAGGTGGCTGTGACCATTTGGGAAGCACACAGTGGAGCAGGCTCCTGTGGACTCATGGAGAGAGGAGCCCACGCTGAAGCAGGTTTGCTGGCCAGATCTGTGACCCTGTGGGGGACCCACCCTGCAGCAGTTTGTTCTGAGGGCCTGCACCCTGTGTGAGGGACCCAGGCTGGAGCAGCTAATGAAGAACTGCAGCCCATGGGAAAGAGTCATGCTGGTGAAGTTTGTGGAAGGCTGTCTTCCATGGGATGGTCTCCATGCTGGAGCAGGGGAAGAGTGTGAGGACTCCTCCCCATGAGGAGAAAGGAGTGGCAGAGACAGTGTGTGATGAATTGATTGCAGCCCCCATGTCCCATCCCCATGCACCACTGGGGAGAGAAAATTGGGAGTAAAGTTAAGCCTGGGAGAAAGGGAGGGCTGGGGGAAGGTGTTTTTAAGACTTTATTTCTCATTGTCCTACTCTGTTTTGATTGGTGATGAATTAAACTAGTTTCCCCAAGTTGAGTCTGTTTTGCCCATAACTGCTAAGTGGTCTCTCCCGGCTCTTATCTTGACCCATAAGCCTTTCATTTAATTTTTTCTGCCTGCCCAGCTGAGGAGGGGAGTGACAGAGTAGCTTTGGTGGGTACCTGGCATCCAGCCAGGGGGAGTCAAATGACCACAGGAATGCAATGTAACTTTTTCCTTTTTTGTATAATGTATTTTAGCAGCTGCAGACAAAGGCATAATTGGCTAGCTCTTCACTGAGCTTCAGTGATCACATGGACTTTGTTCGGGAGAATCAGCATTTTTTCTTACTACTGGAAACATGCAGACCATAAGTATTAAATTAACTGAGAATATTTGTGAAAATACATTCCACTGGGATATTAAGAATATATTTGTAGAGCAGAAGGGGAGACTTTTTGCCAAGACATGAAGGATGTCTCTGAACATTTTAATTAATCTGTAAATATCGCTACTTAGAAATCCAAATAAATCACATTGTATGCCTGCCAAAGTAGATCGTGCTTTTCACAAGAAAGTAGATGAAATATGTGAAACTGACTCACAAAGTTAATGTTTCCCACCAGTAATAACATTCACTTCTATGTACTTATGTCTGTTAACATGACTCACCAAGTTCTTCTGCTTTCTTTTGTGAGATGGATGGCAGCAGAATGAATTGTACAGTGTCTCTGAGCTGTACCTCAGCCAAGATTTTGCTGCCAAAGAAGATCTAGCAGTGACAAATACATCTTAAGCAAAGTGTTAAAAGAGCTGGCTTTACAGTGTTTTGTTCAGACACTGTGATGTCAGGAAGAGATGCATACATAAGGCAATACTTTAACACCATCACCACATAGGTTGTTTGGTGTAATACAGCTGCTGTATTTGGGGAGGTATTCTGAATTAATTTGATTGTGTATTTACTCTCACTCTTGTACGTATTTAGTGTGTAGCTGAAAGGAAGAAATTTCAAAGACAAAAAGGACAACTAAGTACCTGTCTTCTATTCATATTGCACATTTCCTAAAAATGTAATTGTATTTAGAAGCAGGAGAAAGAGGTGTATCTTTGAGACTAAAATGGTAGTTTGGAAAGTCTTGGCTCTTTTCAAAATTCTGCTGTAGATTTCCTCAGGAATTTTCAGCTAGGTGGTTAGAATGTACTGCTCTGCTGTGTTCTGTTGCTATTTTTGAAGACAGAAAGAGGCAAAATTGGTTTTAGTGGACTATAAAATGGAGTGGAGTATGTGTGGAGTGGAGATAGAAAAGACTGAGAGAACATAAGGCAATGGCATGACTGTGATTGAATGGAAAAAGAGGAAAAATTGGAAAAAATTCATTTTTGAAAAGAAAAGGCAGTCTCGAGTGAAATAGTTACAGTTAAGAAGGACAAAATAAGAATTGAATATTGACTCCTTTTCACTGTAGCTCAAAATAGGCAAAATTGAAATCATCCCCTAAGCTGCAGAGGAAACAATTGCCTTGAGTCATGGAGACAGGTTAAATGCAGAAACTGCAGCTTATTATTGTACAGTGTGATGTACCAGAACTGCATTTCCTGTTCAACTTGGATAAAGGTTGGTTTCAAAAGAGCTTTTGAAAAAATGGATGGAAATTATTATTGTCTTGTTTCTGTGCTAAATATTATTCATCCTCTGCCTCTCTTGTGCAACCTAATAAAAGAGCATTCACCATGTTTTGCTGTGGGCAGAACATTTCTTACATTTCTCCAAAAGTGTTCTTTACAGATGGTTGTAGTGATTGATAGCTGTAATGGGGCAAAATAATGGTCTTGGTCACAATGCATGAATATTTTTACCCATTTATCTGAGATCAAAGTTTGGTCCATAAGCTTTGAAAGCATTTTTTTCTTTAGTACTGTATGTGGGTCTTGCTTTTTCCTAGATGTGTTGCTGTAGAAAGCATGACCAGTAAGGAACACTTCAGTTCTTGCTCTAAAATGATTTCAGAGATTTCTTTGAAACATTCCAGATTGCATCCCAAGGACAGGATGGACATTTTTACAGTTTTGACCTTCAGCTGAAGTTCCTAAATCACTTTCATCTGTGTATATAGTTTAGAAAGGCTAATGTCAATCAGGGTTGTACATTAAACTACTTGGGTAAGTTAAAGGAAAAAAAAAAGATTTTTGTTTTCCAGAATGGGGTATGGTAAATAGTCTACAGCTGATGTGGTTGATACCGAGTGAAACTGACCTGAAGAATCAGCTGCAGTCTGAAGGAAGGAAAAGTGCATGGTGGCTGCTCTGTACTTTGGAGTACTGTAGAGAGACTTATTCTGTGTATGTAGAACTGTAGAATGGTACCACCCCTGTCATGGGCAGGGATACCTTCCTCTAGACCAGGTTGCTCAGAGCCCTTTCCAGCCTGACCTTGAGCACTTCCCAGGGATGAGGCATCCACAGCTTCCCTGGACAACTTGTTCCAATTTCACCACTCTCATTGTAAAAGATGTCTTCTGTTTATCCAGTCTAAACCTGCCCTCTTTCAGTGGAAAACTGTTGCCCCTTGTCCTGTCACTACAAGCCCTTGTGAAAAGTCTCTCTCCATCTTTTGTTGTAGGCCCTCCTTTAAATACTGAAAGGCTGTAATAAGGTTTTCCCTGAGCCTTCTTTTCTCCAGGCTGAATAACCCTAACTCTCTTGTGTGGAGTTACTGCCCAGTGGCAGAAAAGTATCACAGCTTCAGAAAACCAATCTCCTTGTACTTCAGGGACAATGCAATACCTTCTTAGGTGTGATTACTTTTTTTTTTTGTGACTTGGGGGAGTAGAGATGCTGGACCTTTGAATGTGCAGATGAGCATCCCATTTGGGGGTGAGTGGTTGAGTGGAGGAGGTAGTAAAAAGAGTTTATAGTCTCTGTTAAGCAAGAGCAAGTTTCTAGGTAAGGCAAATATTCCTACTCAATGCCTTCTTAAACTGGAGGATTATTCTGTTTAGATCCAGTGATTTTCCACTGGTTACAAGCTCCTCGAAGGACAGAACCACAGGTAACAAGCCCTTTATTATTAAGGGCTTCTCTTTGGCCATTTACATGTTGACTTTCTCATTTGATCTCTTCTGAACCATCTAGGAAAGTTTAAGGTCACTGAAGGCAATGAAAGTACTTGTACTCTGTCTCAGCATCGCTCCCAGGAGGCTCTTCAAGCCCTTCGCTACTGGTTTTTGTGACTAACAAAGCTGACTGATACTAAGGCATATGAATAATGTTTCTATATACTGCTTTCAAATTCTCGTGAGTGGTTTTCTTTGAGCTGGTCAGTTTTGCATGGTTTCAGCTAAGTCACAGAAGCTTTTAGCTATCCTGAGAGACAGCTAGCTCTTCCTAATCCTTTCTGGAGGCTGCAAGGCAGTGTTTGATCAGTTACAAACTCTCGTGGTGATAACTGATGTGTCTCCTACTCTTTATTCTTTATAATTATGCAAAGTCATGTGCAAAGGAGGAATAAACTGTCAGTATTTCTAGCCCTCTGCTGCAATATCCCAAGCACAGAAGACAGACTTCTTGCAAGCACTCAAGAAGGAGAACACGGCACAGCCTTGTTAGAGAAAATGTGATGAACAGAGCTTTTTAGTAAATACCACCTACACTGGCCTTTATACAAAACTGGAGTCAGCAGAACAGAATGAATAAGATCTAATCTCCCACCTTGTCCTGCCATTCCAGTCCCACGTGCCTACACAAATATTCTGGCTCTGCTGAAAACCACCCCTAACTCTAGTTTCTGTAGCCAGCCTGTTATCTGAAAGCAAGGACTCCTCTGCTGGTGTTTCAGAAAAAGAAGAGTTGTTGTGTGAGAGCTGGTGTGCATTTTCAGACACTGGGTCACCCTGGAGGGTTGAAAAGTGATCCTACAAAGTGTTCCCTTTTGCTGTCTGAAGCCATACTGTCCCAGATTGTCACTGTGCCCTTAGCTAATTAACTTGCTCTTGGCAGGTCAGATGTTGCTTCTGCTGTGCTAAATTAATAAATCTTGGCCCATTTCCACCTTTTCTTACTAACTGGAGTGACTGGGATGACATTGTCTCCATTACAGGCCAATTTAAGTGAATCAAACAGTTTATTTGTAGCAAAACCAACATTTTCAGAAAAAATTGTTCCACTGTTTCTTAATTATTGTTTCAGAGAGAATGAGCAAAGATTAAAATGGTTGTGTGTACGAGAGATCTGAGCACAGTGGTGTTCTCAAGCTCCAAATTTTTCTTTTCGTTTTGGAGCCCTGAAGTTCAGCTGCTTCATGGTTTCACAGTTATGGCAGCTGTAATTGTTTTAGTGATAACTGAGGTTGTCATTGAATCATCTACATGCTTTAGTGATATAAAAAGCAAAATCTCAAGAATTGGTAATAATTGAAATTTTATGAAGGTCTGAACATGCCCAGATTCACCTGAAGCCAGTAAAGAATCTAAATGCTGTACATTTTCTAGGGTGGTGAAATTGATTTTTTCAGTTGTGTCCCAACAGTAAGCACATTGCTCTTCATAAAGTCAGTGGGGAAAAAACACTCTGGTGTAACAGAGGATGTCAATGGATAAGTGTTGTGGAATATTGTGCAATTGCAGCCACTTATCTGCAGTTAAGAGGAATTCAGAAATGTCAAGAGCATGGCCTGCGTGCCCGTTGTTCCTATTTGTTCTCTTGTGAAGCAAAGACGCTGGCCTCTGCTGGAGCCCTGTCGGCATTGCATGTGACAGGACTGATGAGAAGCTGTGTCCACCTGGAAATAACCCTGTTGTAACTGTCTGTCACTTTCTAGGTAACGCTCGGCTGCACTTTCTGGTCCTGGTGACAGGCTGTACGTCGGTGGGAAAAATCCTGGATGCTGAAGTTTACAAAATTACTGCAACAGATTTCTGTCCTCTCCAGGAAGAAACCAAGGAAGATGAGCGTGTTACTGCCTTGAAGAAAATACTGAACTCTGGGATGTTCTATTTCTCCTGGCCTAATGCAGGCTCAAACTTTGACCTGACTGTGCGGGCTCAGAAGCAGGGTGATAACAACTATGAATCTGGTAACTCGTTCTTCTGGTTAGTACTGCATGTTATACCTGAGTCTTCTGTTGTCCCCACCTGTATCTCATTGATCAGGCATTCTCACAGGGAAATGAACATGAGCATTTCAAGTGCATCTTCTTTCATTTCATTGACATGTCATTTTACAGGGCAGGTGGCCTTAATGATTTCATGGTAACTTGTGTTTAATTAAAATTAATCTGATAGTGAAGTGCAATTATAAAATGACATACTATGCTTCAAAGGGGGAAATACAAGATATACATATATATATATTGCTCATACTACAGAAACATCTCTACATATCATGAATACTTTCCCCTGCAGTCCTTTTTAATAATTTTCTTTAAAGTTATCTAATAGAAACCTATGCTTGAACTGTTCATAAATCCCATCATTTGCACTGAAGTACCTGTTACTTTTTAAAAATACGTGTTTAAAGTATGTATTTATTGTTTCAGTAATGTGCCCTAGTTTTTATGTTGAAAACATCAATATTAATATGTTTACAGCTCAGTGCAAGCATCAGTTGCATGAAAGAAAACTCCCATGATATACTGTGTTTTTTACTTTCTTGTGCTTATAAAGCAAAGATAAATTATCTCCTATTGTGGTAAATATTGGTTGAGGGGAAAGGAGAAAGCACAATGCTAGGTTGATGTAATTCAGTTTGTTTGCTTTGCAAGTTTTGGCATAATGCTTGAATTTCTATACCCTTCTCCCCCCCCCGCCCCCTTCTTTTTAAACAAAAAGATAGTCACACATCAGACATAGCTGTTCTGGAAATAAATGAGTGTTTGATGTAGGTGGAAAATAACTGGCAGGGTTAAATGTGGATGTGTTGCTAGAATGTGCAGTGAGGCTTGTGGCCCAAAGTAGGTGAATATTAAATAAGCAAAAAAGTTCATAATGGGTGATAAATTAATGTGAGAGAGCAGTTCAGTTAGGCTAAATAATATTTCCAGCCATTAAGTGATTTTGAGTGGTAAGAGCCAGTGTTTGAGCTTAAAACTGAAGAGAGATTCATAATAAATATTTGCTTTCAACTGTGCTAATGATGCACCTCTCTCCAAAAGCTCTCCAAGCATTGTCAAGTCAGACACATGGCAGAAATGAGTTGTACTCCAGTGATGAAACTGTTAAGATTGCAATATCCCATAATAAAGAAACAACATTTAAAGTAACTCTTTTTCCCTTCACTGTCTTTTGAAACCTTTCTTCTTAGAAGATAAGTATATTTGAACCTTCCTTCTTTGCTGTTTCTCGATAATCTAGAAGTAAATTCTGAAGAGTTTTCATTCTCCAGTATGTTGTAGAACAGGGAAAAATAGTGACAACATCACACTAGGGGCAAAAAGATATTCCAAAGAAATTTTATCTTGAGGTAATTAGGTGATACGGGAAATTTCAGACCAAACAACTGACGCTTGAGGAAAGTACACAATGAGCTAAATAGTTGCACAATGCAAAGTGTAAGATGACCTTAGTTATAGGCAACACACAAACTGCCTGTTTAATGAACTGCAACAACAACAACAAAAAATTCTACTGGAATTTGCCTAAGTGACGACTTCCTTTGTGAGTAGAACTGGGAGAAAGGTGGAACAGATAGCAAAAATTGTTTTAGAGCTGCTTTTTCCATTATATATTTAAATTAAAAATGTAATAATGCCTTGCACCTTTTTCAGGTAAATGCTGTACTCTAGAAGAGCAATTCTTCAGGGATTTCACTCTCTTTTACAGATCTGCTGCTGAGCAATGCATGGTCATAAAAGATATTTTCCTGGCCCTCCTATGTGACTAAAGGCACATTTTGAAACATGAAATAAAGAAAAACATCCTAATAGAAGAGACTAGCATCACTGTTAAGCAGACATGACAGGTTTCTTGAGTTATTGATCTTGAAGGTTAGAACAGATGTTCCTCTTCATTTTAGTAGTATGTTTTGCAATATCTCCAGTGACTTACAGATCCAGTTTCTGTTTGGAATTTTTTTTCTGAAAATCCTAGTGGATTTTGAACCAGTTTTTCATCCTGTAGTGAATGCTAAGGTCCAGGCAGTACTGTTCCAAAAAAAGTAATTAGTTTGACAACACTGTAATTTATGAAGAAGATTACTAAATATAAATTCCTGAAGCTGAAAGAGGTGACATTTACATCTGAATTTATAAGACAGGTACAAGATATAAAAACAGCACCTTGGTGGTAGCTGTGTGGTTAAAATTTGCCATGTTCAGTTCACTGTAGTAGTTCACAAGGGTTTCTTCCTGTTAGTTCCTGGGTTTGGGTAGAGATAATGTACAGCAGAAAAGGGGTCATAAAACATTAATTGATTAAATTAGTGATTGTAGTCAGGTGGCACCCATGCCTGTCTGTTTGTTTTACTCAGTAATGTGCCTGTATGTTGTTGAACCTTTCAGGAACCAGCTATTGCACATGCCCTTCAAACACTACCAGGTGAACTGCTCTGACTGGCTGCTGAAGGTGGTCTGTGGGGTCGTGGACATTCGCACTGTTTACGCTTCCCACAAGAAGGCAAAAGCCTGCCTGATCTCCCGCATCAGCTGTGAGCGAGCTGGTGTCCGCTTCCACGTCCGAGGGGTCAATGATGATGGACATGTGTCTAACTTCGTTGAGACAGAGCAGGTAAGGGGATGTATCCAATGGCTTTGCATAATTTAGTCCACTCGTGTTTAATTGGGGCAGAATTCTCAATGAGAATTAAAGGCGCTCAGCAAGTGGTTTTTTTCAAAAATATTTAAAATATTATTGCGTGGCAGATCTATTCATTCTTGCCTATTAAGCATTTCTTTGAAATTTGCTCTTTTTCTGACTTTTTCATTCACACTGTTTTCACTAACACTTTTGATTTTTTTTATGAGTGTGAAAGTCTGGCCATTTGATACTGTAGTGAAATGGAGACATGGGTTTTTAAACCATTCAGGAAGTTGTCTAGCAAAGATGCTGGGATGTCATCTTTGCCTAGTAAAGTTCACTGTCAAATCATCTTTCTCTAGTAAAGAAAATGTTGAAAAAATAACATCTTCTCAGAGTCAGGCAAATTCCAGTTCAACTACTTTTGGAGGAGACTGCTTTTATATTTGCCTTTTGTTCATGGGGAATTCTCTCCAATGAGGGGTGGTATGACATTTCTTATACATACATGGTAAAAACCTCATTTTCAGCTGATGCTGAGACAAATTATGTGTGTGAAATGCATTCAGCAGGCTCCCTTGATTGGCGCAGCCAAACAAAACAAGAGTCACTTGGTTTTATTTCACATGGTTTAGCTAGCTGCCTTGAAAGTCAGTAAAAAGCACTGGACCATGAAGAATCTGAAGTCTTCTGTGCCGACTGAAGTGAGTACTTTCTTATGCAAGTACAATCATCTTTTCCTTTTTGAACTGAAGTATTTACTGACAGTCAGAACCATCATACAGAAATGGATCACTCTAAAAACAGAATAGATAAATGGCTGGTAGTTTTCAACTGATGTCCCTCCTTTTCGTGGTTTGCCTGCATTTTCAGTTAGGCTGACAGCTTTCCACTTAGTGTTCAGGCTCCCACAAATTCTGCTTGTTGAATGTGAAACTCTTCCCCTGCAGTGCGTGGGTCTCTAATGTCAGCCTCTGGATTCTCTGCTGATAATTCTCTTGGGTGCCACTGCTCCAAAACAACTGCAAGTCAAGTCTTGCAACATCTACAGCTTTCTAGAAAGTCTGTTAGTGCATTGGGAGGTACAGCTATGTCTGCTTACTGAAAAGTGGAATTTTTCCCTGGAATTTGGGAACAGAAGAAGGGAGATCTGCCATTTTAAGATACCTGGTACATTCTGCTGTTTTAGTTGAGTGTCTTCTTATGAATATTAGTGCAAAGCACTAATCCTGTTAGTCAGGATTTGAAGAATGTTCTCTTGCTGAAATGCAGGGGAAAGAAAATGTTGCAAAGGGTTGTCAGCTTTTTCTCAGTGAGTCTCACATTTGTGGCACTGCACTTAGCAGTTGACCTATTATGGGAAATACTGCTGCTATCCTGCTCACTAGGTGGGTCAGAATAACTCATTCTATTTAGTTATAGTCCTGGAGTACACCATGTTACAAATGATTAGCATGAAAAATAAGGTGGCCTTTGCATTCCAGCAGAAAACCTGAGGATTGGTGCTCCTGGTGAGTGGCAAAACAGTACTTGTTGCTGATGCTTCCCTTAGCTGGGTATGGGTCAGGCTTTTCATGGAAACTGCTGTGCTTTGTTCCCATTCAGTCAGATGCTGAAGTGGGAGAACTGGAGGTTTTTGAGTGTTTTTTCGACTGAATAAGCAAAAGCCCAAGAGCGAAATGGTTCAGGGTGAAAGGCTTGAGTGGGTTCAAAATTATAGCAGGAGTTTGCGGTTTTAAAGGGTTGTGTGTTTTTGTTTGGTTTCTAAAACCAAAGAAAAGAAGGAAAAGAAGGTTGCTGTTACTAATAGTGCTAAACACTAGTTTTACCAAGCTGCATGTCCTAAGAAAGCAAAGTTGGGCTAACCACTAGGATGCCTGAGATCCAGTTCAAGCTGGCATCCCCTTGCCATTAGGAAGGAAGAGTCCAAGAATAAACTCTCTCCCACTTTTCATAGTAAACGACTGACTAATCTCCTATGAGGTAATATCTTGGCTGAATAACATTTTGTTTCCATTTGCTGCAGCCTGTACAGTATAATGGCATGTTGGCTATGTGCTTTCATTGATAAATAGCACCCTAGGATTCTGAAAACCCAGGACTTTTCCCCACTTTGTAGGAAAAACTTCTGACATTTTTCTGTTTTTAGAAGAGGGAGAAACAATTAATCTTATCTCCAGGCAGCTCTTTTATGCATAGATGGTATGCTTTTGTCTCCCACTGAGTTAGCCTTGTGGCATTTCAGCTCTGCAATGAGTCATTTTTTTGTGGGCTCACTTAACTGCTGTGACTCAGTGTTTGGGAAGAAGAGGGAAAAAGTAAAATATCTTCACTTTCTTAACAAAAAAAGAACAACTTTTAGTATATCTTACAGCTTTCTGATAATTTGTCTTGTGTCTTTACAAAGAAAGAAGAAAGAAAGTATTATAGGAAACACAAGGGAAAAAAAATGAAAGGAAATATTTGTTGACAAATACTTTGTAGTGGGAAGGTAGCCCTTTCTACTTGCAGTCCTTGCAGTATTGCAGTTAATTCCCAAGTAGTTTTTAAATCAGTCTCTGTTACTCAGTTGTAGCTTAAATGTTTCCCTTCACCTTTTCTTCCTCCCCTCATAATGCTTTGAAGTTGAAACTGTGTTGCATTTTTGTAATTCTTTTCTTCTGATAGCTTTGAGAAACTTGAAGTGCTTTCTTCTAGTTTGTGTGCCTGTTACTGTTTACATTTTAGCTCTTCTCCCAGTCATCCTTCAAAGAGTTATGCTAAAATCTCAGTATGTGGCTTACAAGGAACAGTTCTAATTAATCAAACACAGATAATTGATTTCAGTTTTTCTGCCTTCATGGAATTGTTCAGTAAAGAAAATTAAAACCTTGAAAAAGCATTAAAAGGAAATACCATGCATTTGGATTAACCTTCCCTTTCTTCCAGTTTAAGAAAAAAAGTCAGGCATGGATTAAGGAAAATTACTCCTATTTCACAATACCTCCTAGACTATTCTGAATAGCTCTCCAGGAGAGGAATGGATGCAGTCATGTGGTTGATTTATTTTCTGGATCAAATTTTAGTATGACCCCAGGCAAGGCAAAAAGGATTATTTTGGCACATACATCCTTGGGTCCCGTGGTCTGAGCTAAAGGAACTTACAGAGAGGTATGTTTAGACCATCTGCTGACCATACTCTTGGTGAGTTGTGTGGCAGAGCTGGGGATCCCCAAGTAAGCCATCTGAGTATCCTTTTCATCAGGGACTGTGTCTCTGTGTGGCCCTTGAGTCTGTATTGAATTTTGCTGTTTGAAGTTGTGGCCGGATGATTATTTGTTTCTAATGAAGCTGAGTGATGGAGATAAGTTAATAAATTATTCCAAGCAATGAATGGGCACAGCGTGCTGGGATTAGAACATCAGTGGGTTGACACAGATATTTGCTGCTTGCTCAGAAGCTTTCTAGCAGTACCTGTGGATGAAGCTTCTGTTACCAGGAAAGATCCTTGGATCACAGGGGCAAGGTCTGGCCCTATGCATCAGAAGAGAAAGACTGAAAAATGTCCTGTTGAACTGTCAGTACTATCACCCTTGATCCTGGAGTTGGAGAAAGAGTCACAAAGAGAGTCTGAGACCACAAAAGCTGAAAGAAAAACTCAGCAAATCCTAACACCAGAAGTCAAAGGTCAAGTAATCTATTGTTAAGGCAAAGAGGTCTTCTGCATGGGTTTAGTATCCAGTTGCTACTATGCTCTCTGATGGGAAACTGGTCTGAAAGGTCATGCAGCTGCCTGGATTGGATATAGAACCCTTGAGATTAATAAAGTAGTCCTTAAGTGTTTTGAGGGTTTGATAGGAATGAACATTCTCCCCAGGGCACATAAGCACCAACACAAGCTGTCATTTTGGGTCTAAGACAAGAGATAAAACTCCACAAAGACAAGAGATTCAGCAGTATTTATTGATCCTAACGAGCAAGTGTTGTCCAAAAAGTAACTGATTGTTGTTGAACTTTTGGGGAAAAACCGGTTTGGTCTTCTTGTCCATGAGTTAAGGAAAACAGAGGACAGGAAAATTCTGGACATAAGGCAGTGTATTTTTCTTTAAGTTTCTTGTCTTAAAGAACTGTTCATCTTTTGTCTAGTACCTTAGAATAAGGGAAATAGATCTGCTAGAGGACAGGGTAATACAGTTAAAACTAGAACAACAAAAAGTGGGACAAATATGTGATTGTGACATGGTGTACAAAAACTGATCAAGGCTGTGAAGAATATGAGAAAAGAAACTGTACTTGTCCATGCATAAGCAACAAAGTTGGAATATTTTATTGATGAGTGTAATTTCAGTCTAAATGTATTATCAGTGCTTATTTAAGACTTTAGCCAATAGGGTTTCTTACAGTGTATGTGGCTGCTAAGATTATGTCCATTCCTGATCTGGAAAGTCATCTTAGATTTTAAACCTGCTCTCTTAACAAGTCTGTTGGTAGGAAGTCTGTTGCCACTAATACTGTAAGGTCAAAGGACATACATACTAAAAAGCAATGTCAAGATCAAGGGTCATGTTCCTTGGAGTGGTGAATGAAGGATAGTGGGTATTACTGAAATTGAGGGAAGATTTGCACAGTTGTCATACTTAATGAAATGGTTGGAGTCTGTTTAGGAAGGAATGACTGGCAGAAAACTCATTTTAATGAGTCTCTCGCTCATTAAAAAAATATTAGATCTTTTTCCAACTCACTGGCAGCCTGGAGGAAAATAATTTTTGATTCATCTGGGTCATGAGAATGAGGTGAAAGGATTGCAAAAGACCAGAGATTTGCTCCAGAGAACAGAATGATGAGCTCTGTAAGCTAACAGAAAAAAAAAGGTACTTTTTTGTGAATGACTGTGTTGGAGAGGCTGTGCTCCCAGTTCAAAAACCTCATTTAATTTCTAAAAGCTATATGGCAACATACATAAAAAATGTCAGTTTCTTTAAAATGCTCTGCCATCATAGGAGAGTCCTCAGCTGAGTATTAGACCTCAGCTTGACAGAGGATCCCCCAGCCCATCACATCAAGGTTTAGGCATCCTGTTTAGGTTACAGGAATGATCAAATGGTTTGAATGTTTTGGTTATTGTTCAGTTTTCCAGATGGACAGCTTAATAGGATGGAAAACAGAAGAAGTAGTGGGTCAAAAACAGTGAACAGAAAATATGAGTGATACTGGTAATGAACATCTGTTAACATCTGTTAACATAAGTGGAAATAGAGCATCTGTTAACGCAGAAATAAATGTTTGGACAGTATTTTTCTCCTGTATTTGGCAGGAAGAAGGCAAGTTATATATTCATGATCTGTAACTGAGGAAATACTTTCCATTTAAACTGTAACTCAGAAAGATGTTAAATTGCAGGTACTGAATTAAAATTGCTATCTGTTAATCAGTGGATCTAGAGATTTGCAGATGGATGTCTAAAAGAGCTAGTCAAAGAAATACTTGAGCTGTCAGTTTTGCAATTAGGTGTGGAAACAGGAACTTCAGAGAATGTTGTAAAGAAAACTGATCCTCTGTAGGAAGCTTTTTGAGTGGCCAAATTTACTTCATATAAAGTTTTGTCTGTATTTGTCATCATTAGATGTCTCATTTCAACTCATTAATTGCTAAGGTGATGATTGTTGTCAAAATTTTAAGTAGGCCGGTCCTGAATCTGTTTTTGCACAGATTCAGGTCCTGATGCTCATTTAGTATTAGTCAGGATAATGCTGGGGCTGTAGTAGTGCTATCAATTTGCTTTCCCTTGGACTGAGCTTCTTTGGGTCAATGACTGTGAGTGAAAAGATGATTCAGTGTGTAGAAGTCTGACTCGTCTTGGCACAACCAATGTCAGGGAGAATGTGATAAAGAGGAAGAAGGTGGGGCTGTGTATTCTGCTCATAGTTCAGCTGCAGGAGGAATGAACTGCTCTGAGCACGAATGTACCAAAAAAAGGTGTGTTGCCATGGTAATTAGCTCTTGCACTCAGGTGCCAATAATGTTCAGAAAACTTCACTGGGAGAGCATGTTTTAGAGTCACATTACTCAAACTCTGACACAGGCCTTGCAAGAAAGCTTCTCTGAGAATCGCCTCTCTTGCAGAGGGTTGTGCTAGGGTGGAATGTAACAGAGAAAAGGGTTCTTAATACTTTGATGAAGGGTTAAAAAAATCAAAACATCGTCTTGCACTACGTCTGGACTGGCTATCCTTCTAACACTGACATTGTGTCCACGACGAAGCCACTTAAATCTTTCATCTTAGTGAAATGGAGACAGTTTTAAGTGCTCTGCAAAATTATGGTAAATATATACCCACCTCTTCTTTATTTCGCATGTGTAGCTCTAAAAACTGTAGATTGATAATGCTTATGAAGATGAGAGGTCAAGGTCAGGCTCTTTCCCTGAGCCAGCCATTGGCCATATCTAGTGGCAAATCCAAAAAGACAAAACACTTTAAAGCTGTAGAGAAACCCATTTTCGTGTTCTGTTCTATTTTCAGAGCTGCTGGCCAGCTGGCAGCAGCTGTGCTAAATGGTATGATGTGGTTAGTGCAGCTACCTGGATAACCTGGATAGCATTCCTCCCCAGGGCTGCAGAACACTCATTGTCATGCATGAGATAACAGAGATGTGTATCAAGTGGATCATGTATCCCCCGTGGAAAGCAGCCAGGATTCCACTGCTAAGTATAGGCCAGAGGAGTGAGCCAGGCTTTGCACAGTTGCTCTATGGTCATATTGAATCTGAAGACAGGACCTTTTATGCTCAGTTAACATAATGTAACACTTGGACTGGGGACTGTGGACGGGAGAAGGTAGACGGGGAAATCAGTCTTTGTACTTGGTTTAAATTTGACTCAAAATCATCTTGTTAACAGTGGTCATAAGAACACATAAAGGGAGAATTTGAGGTCTGGTTAGGAAAGGAAGTGGAGAATTTGGAACCTCTTGCTGTAAGCCTCCTGGAAAAGAAGTAGATCACATTGCTGTTCACTGTACCTCCGGATGGGAGTGGCAAAGCTGCTGGTTTCGCAGAGTTTTATTTGGATTCTCTGACAAGGCACAACATGCAGTGAAATAAGAAATGGTAAATACAGCAGGAGATAAGCTTATCCCCCACCTGACGTTACCCATCATCAGTCACAAGGAGCAATGACATTTTGCACAGTTAAGTTTTGTGAGAGGAACAGCAGGAGAGTAGATGCCTGGTCTTTCCGAGTGTCTCCACCAGTAGATCAAATCCATCTTGATTGTGAGTGAAAGATGTGGTGGTGTTTTAAGTTTTCTCTTGTTTCTGGTGAGAAGTGAATTGAATCTGCTGTGATGACATGAAAGCAAATACGTTGTGCTTTGTTCCACTGCCTGTGAGACTATGGAAAAGAGGCTGAGCGGTAAGTGGATACAGGGAGATACATGGTTTACTTTTTTTACCCTTTGAGTTCGGTGTCTTTAACTGTCACCTGATGAAGGGGCCACGGGCTGACAGATCTAACTGAAGAACTTCTTTCCTTTATTTTATTTTTGCAGACAATTTACTTGGATGATGATGTCTCTTCCTTTGTGCAGATCAGAGGTTCTGTTCCACTGTTTTGGGAGCAAACGGGGCTTCAGGTAAACAAATAATCAGAAAGCCTGCCTTGCTTCTCTCTCTTGCTACTTATAATTTAGAATAAACATAAAATTATTTTTTTAAAAATGAGCTTCAAAGCTCATTCTGTGAAAGTGCTGAGCTCTTTAATTTTAGGTTTACCTTGTAGAAAATTTTGTGTGTTGAGATAAACAGAACTATACCAGACAAATGGCTATAGATAACTGAAGCTTAACATTTTTGTGTGTTTGAATGCCTCTACAGGGAACTGTTTGTAAGGGACTGTGTCCTAATGTTATAAACTGAAGCTTACAGCTATATCTTTATAACATTTTCAGTTTAATTTGGAATAACCTAGTCCTCTGAAATGCCTGGCTGGCTTGATGATATTGATCTCCACAATACAATTGGAGTATCTAGGGATACCAGTAGCTCTATAGGAGCATGCTACCTTGAAACAAAGTATGGATGAAAGTATGAAAAATTGTCTGGATGGTGTGTTTTCTAGATTTCAGTCAAAAGGGTTATAATCATCTAATCTGATCTTCCGTGAGGCAGAGATGTAGGATTTCATCAGGAGATTATTGCATCAAATTTAGTGGATTACATATGGTTTGTGACTTGCAGTTTATATACAGTTGTAAACCCAAGTAAGAATCTTCCTAGCACATTTTGCATTCTCTCTACAGAGGGATAAGCAACTGAAATAAGTATGCACATATATTCATGTGTGTTAGTAGAGAAAATACATCACATTACTGTTTTTTAAGATACTTTAAAGGTTACATGATACTTTTTTTGATCATTAAACAAGAACCTATGTACTGTTCAGAGGCACTGGATTTAGCACAAAAGGAAATGACTAAAGGATCTCAGTTGTCTGGTAGCAACATCCAGTGCAATACTTGCTTCTTTTTATAAAGCAGGTTTGTCCATATGATTGTGCATGTCCTGCCCATGGTATCCAGCACTGTTGTTCTGTATGTTACACAGCCACTGAGGATTCCCTCAAGTATTTTTGGCTAGTGGGTAATATCTCTAGTTAAACAGATTTTTCAATTTTTAGTAGGCCCAGGTTTTTTTGCCTAATCTGGATTAGATTATGTACTCTTACTCCTTGGATGTGAATGTACTGGCAGTGGTGTTAGAAAGAATTGCGGAAACCAACCTCATGAAAAACAAATAAACATGATGAAGTGTAGGAAACAATGCATGATCCTATACATATTTAGGAGTGTAGGTTTTGGACAGCAAAGAAGCCCTCTGTAATACTGTGATAACAGTAGTTACCATTCAAAAGGAACTTGAGGCTACTCTTGTTGGCATCCATATCAAAAGCCCTGTTAGTTTGATGGCACAGCACTTCATCCTTCATATTTTTGAATCACTGTTGTGATACTTTTGAAAAGTCATAATACACAACCCATGAAACTGGCATAAGTGCAGCCTTTTCTACCAAGGCAAGGGCAGTGAGAATGCTGGGCTCACAGAATACTCATGCGAGGCAGTGTGTGCTATTTGCAAGAAGAAGCTGGCAAAGAGATGTGATTTTTTTGGCCATAAAAAGATGTGTAGGTATCCCTTTGCTTAATGGTAATTGTGTTTTCACTTGTAATTGTAAATGTTGTGTAATAAAAGCTGGGGCTTTTGTGTTAAGGATATTATGTGTGGGGGTGGTTGGAGTCTGTTAGAGATGTCTGGTGCTGTTAAAAAAATGTTTTTTTCTGAAGGAAAAAGGGAGGCATCTAGTAACTTAGGACTCCAGCAGTTTAAGAAGTTTTTTCTCTTTCTTGGTCTTCTAATATTTTATTCTAGGTTGGTTCCCGCCATTTAAGGCTTAACAGAGGTCTGGAAGCCAATGCACCTGCCTTTGACAGGTAAGTTTCATTCCACTTTGGCATCAACACAGCAGCCTGGCATGTAACCAAGGTTCCACAACTTTGTCTTCCTAGAAAATCCTAAGATGTGAAATATCTCTCAGATGATGTGGCCAATCTCCTAGGAGTGGCAGATAATAAAATTGATTTACTTAATTTAGTCACCTCTTTTTGTGCTTTTTTCCTTCTTGTTTTCAGTGGTAATTGAATTAATTTGATCTTCTGGCTTGTTTCTGTAAAAGTTTAGAAATACTGAGTGATGTGCAAAAGAAGGGTTTGTGCAAATCTTTGCGAGCCAACAGATGTGAGTGTACATGTATGGTACACAGAATATGTGTGCTTTACCACTGTAACCAAAGTAGTTAAAGAGTAAACACTGCTTTCACTCCCCTCTGGATTTGCTTTTCTCCTCATTGTTTTACTCCTACACAGAAATATCAGTGCCTTATTCTGTGACCAGTGTTGTGTGATGCTGTTATGCTGATGTTTGCTATTTTATGCAAAGGCTGACCTGTAAGCCTTTTTAAACCATTAAGACTTTGTTTGTCAGCTGGAAATTTTAGAAAAAGACATGCATTAGCTTGATTCCTTTGGATGTCTGACTAGGAAATGCTGTCCTCTAAGGGCATGTTTCTACTGATATCCATGGGAACAGTGCCTGAAAAGCACATGAATAATTTGATCTGTGGGAAATTTTCACCTTGTAAATGTAGATCAAGTGATTAATATCTGTTTTAGTTTGGTTTTGGCAGATCAGGTTGTATGTTGATTTTGAGTAAGGCCTCTTTATTACTGCAACTGTTAGCACACAGGACATGATTAACTGTTAATGGTTTTGCAACACTGAAGACCCCAAACAGGGATTAGAATCTAAAGGGGCTATGCACCATAGCAGTTTCTGCTCCAGAGATTCTTGGCCTACATTCTCCAAACTTTTAAAGCTCTTAAATCCTACTGAATTCAAGTGCTTTTGAGACTCTTGGTCTCGTGGCCATCTGGTGCTGTGATAACTTGCCCTGCCAGTGTCCCTGAAGCTCCATCTTAGAGGTTTGTATTCCTCAACAGAGGCATTGCATGTCAGAAGAAAACAATAACTTATTCAGCATCTTCTTGTACTGCCCATGAAATTGAGAGTACCTCAGAAAGGAACAACTTTGTAAGACCTTTTAGCCCTGACCCTAATACAATTGGTGAATAGCTTTCTCCTAAGAAACATGAACATAAGGATAAACTTGCACTATTCCTTCTTTCCCTTGTGTCCATAAGTTAGATGAACTTAGGGATCTCTCTGCTTACTGATCTGCAAAGACAGGCCTCTGAAAATGGGCAAGGAATGACTGTTTATATGAAAAAGTATATTGGAACTTAACAACCTGCTACAGCTTTTCCAAGATGTTCATTTAGCCTGTTACACTTAAGCACGTGGGAAATGGATGGTAATCTTGTTAGATATTTTTTCATCCTCTGTCTCTCTCTCTGAGAAATCCGCAGGGTGCTTTGCTTACAGTACTCAGACAGGTGACTTGGGCTTCAGTAGTTTTGTTGGAAGGAAGCAACACTGGCAGAGAGGTAGGATCTTGGTGCTGGGATCAGAGGGGTGCAACTATTTGGGAAGAGTTGGCATACAGGGAACTGGTTGCAGAATCAAGAAGGCACCAGAAAATATATTTATCTATGTGTGCTGAAGACAGTGCTGATGACTGCTTTCTTTTCTCCCCTTGCATGGTTTTTCTGTGTAACTTACTTCTGGTCAGAGGATTTAAAGAGTCATGCCAGAAGATAGGTGCTTGCTGTTTTTCTGACACTTTGCCATTATATGTCATTTTGCATCATGTAATAACTTCTCATTTTTGTGAGTGTTTATTTTTCTTGTCTATTTCTATCCAACTTCCTCTTAAGTACTACTACAGCGTTGTTTGTACGTGGTGGAAATGAACTTTAAGATCTAATTCTTTCTTGATGAGCCAGCATAGCTTCTGTAAACCATGCGTGCCAACTTGAAAAAGATGTATTGAGGGAAAAATGGGTGTCTTGGCATCTGGCTGAAAGCTCTTAACTTGCAATTCCCTAAATGTCAGGCTTTGAGATATTCTTGACACAGACCAAAAAAACCAGCCCACTTTATACTAGTCCTGTTTTGTGCTTTTCCTGAAGAATCTGGGCCAGACAACTTGGCTAAAAAGACCTTTGTTCTGGTCCAGTGCAGCAGTTCTTATCATTACTAATCTTCCTGCTTGATTTGAGTTCAGAGTGAATGTCTCCATGTTGCAGTAGCTCAGAGATATTTGAACCCTGTCGCCTGTGACGTGTGTTTGGACCTCTCTGGCCTTGGCGCTGGAGTCACAGGCCCCATTGCTGCTACTGACTCTTAATTGTCTCAGCTCTGCAAGATGCCAGGCAGTTCCAGTTGAAGTGTAATACATTTTTCTCTCTTCTTGTCTTTCCTATGTAGTTCCCAGGCTAACAGCCAAGAGGTAGAAGCATAAAGGGCAATGTCAAAGCTAAGAGTGACATAAAAGATTTGTGGCCTATTTCCTAAGACACTTCTTTCTTTAACTTTAATACAGAATACTGTATCTATGAATTGTGTACTTTCACCGTTTTTACTTTAATAATTGATTGCAAGGAAACTGAGGAAGATGTCTGTAGATGGTGCGGCTGAAACTTTCTGCTGGATGAAACAACCAGTGATCTCTACTTTGTATTTTGAAAATGGCAGTAGGCAACATAACTTTGTTTTGTTTAGTACCTATTATGGTTACTTTTGCTGTAGGCATATGATGCTTCTGAAAGAGCAGTATGGAAAACAAGTGATCGTTAACCTATTGGGAAGCAGAGGAGGAGAGGAGGTGCTCAACAGAGCTTTTAAGGTAAAAGGAATAATTTTCATTTTAACCACTGATTTCCCTTGAGCCTCCATGTCCTTCTGTTTTCCTTCTGGCCCAGGAGGTGATGAATAGTGTATCTAAAGAAATTATGTTAAATCTTTACCACATGTTACATACTGAGAATAATGCTTCTTGGTCTCATGGCTTAGTTTTCCAGCACTTCCTTTCTGCTTACTTCTTCATACATTTGTGTACATTGTCTTCAACCAACTTGAAAAGAAATTGCCTGAATACTTCTAAGGGTAGTTCACATCTGCAAAAGTGAATCATAGTCAGGTTTGACATTGTATGTAGCCACCTATGCAGAGTCAGGGACCCTCTGGGATTGCCAGAACTGCCTGGGGGCCGGGCCCTGAGCCTCGATCACTGAGCATAGTGACTTAGCATCACTAAGCTGTCTTGCTCTGATAGTGATGGGACATAGCTATCTAGCACTGGTTGTGTTGGGAATTGGCTCTCTGAGCACCAGATGACAGTTTGGTATATGGAGAGAGACTTTCTTGGCCCCTGTGTCCCCAGGCACAAATGATACCTGAAAGCAAGGATGTCAGGCATTGTAGAAATAAAGCTGTGCTGATTTCAAGTGTGGTATTTTTTTAAAAACTAGTGTGAACTTAAAGCCACAGATGGGCACTGAGTGGGATTTGCAGCAGTGCAATAGCTGCCTGTATCTGGCTGGGGGTTGGTGAAAGTCTGCCTCCTTAAGTGCCTGTTGCTTTAGGAAACTGACATAATTAGAGATTATGTTTCTAAAACTAATGATAGGATGATTTAAGTACACACCTGTAGTAAGTGCCATGTATATATCATTGGTAAAGAATGATACCAGCAGTTCTGAGCTGAAACATTTACTATGTGAAACTAGGCAAAATAAAAATTGTGCCTAAACAATAGTGCCTGATATCTTTCCCTCTCTGTTGCAATAGTGAACTTACAGGGAGTGTCAAGTTTTTTGTCAGTTTCTCTGTGTAACCATTTCCTCCTCCTGCAAAAGAGCTGGAAAGGACTGTCCGCTTTCCCAGCAGAAAATGGCAAAGTGAAGGTCTCCCCTCGTACAGAATGTGGCCAAGGAAAGTGATTATGACTAAAGCTTGCAAGATGATGAGGAAGGCACAGGAGCGTAGTCTGGTCCTGGCTTCTGTTTTCAGCTTCTTACTGAATTTCTGCATGACACGGCTAAGCCTCTGCCATCTTTTGGTTTCCCTCTCTTTAAAATAGTTCTTCTAGTTTGTTTTGCAAACCCCACTGAAATTTAAAGATAAGAGATAACCAATTCTGAAATGCTCAACTTACATGGTTAAAAAATATGACATTTGTTGTTAATTTAATACAGATATTTTCTCAAACTCTCACCTTCTTGAAGACCATATTCTAGCCAGTATCATCCAACCAGACATTAAGTCAGAAACCAGGCATCTCTAGAATAAAGACCTTGCATTTGTTAATTTAATTTAAATAAAGGCCTGTTTTGTTTAAATTGTTACATTTTTTGCCTATTTTTAAAATTAATAAACTCTGAAAATACCCTGTGAGCTCAAAGAATTTAGACTGACATCACTGAAAACTGAAGTTTTGTATTCATTCAGAATGACTCCTTGGTCATTTCTTTACCTTTGTGTTTTAGGAAGTGGATGTTAGGAAACATTATAGAGTTAATTTTACTTTGATGATTTTAAAAGGCCTGAATTAAAAATAGAGTAATTCATAGGAGTGTGATTAGGGTTGCAAGCTTGTCTCCTGTCATTAGTTTCTCCATCTTTTTTTTACTCTTATTTCTTCCTCTTATTGCCACTCTTGCTTCAACCTTAGCAATTCTTATCAGCATTGGTTCAAATTATTCTTGTAATTACGGCTGCTGGGCTCTCTTGATCACAATGCCACCGTTACCATTCATTTACCATTCATTATCTGTTACCTGAATCAGACCAGACCAAAAATCAATGCTGTTCCCAGGAAATACTGTTCCTCCCATAGGCATTCCCTGTAACAGATGTAATTATGTTTACAGTAAAAGCAGGGCTGTAGTGTAGAGTTGCGAACACTCTGACAATAATTTACACTGCAGCAGTGAGTAAATGTTATCCTCAAGTGCATTACTAGTGCCAGCATCTGTAAGGGCAGATTGGGATGTCAACAGCAACAGTCTAATGAAATACATTTTACAGTCTCTTTCCAAGCACTGCCCTTAAATTTCTTTCTGCAGGAAAGGCTTAATGGCTTACTCAATGCAATTATGCTGGTGTAACTGCTACATGTACACTTTTAATGTAATATCAGATTTGTTTTGTCCAGTGTGTGTCACAATGTAAGTGGAGAAAAGTATCCATCTCTTGGGGTGAGAATGTGCAGGAGGGAAGAGAATAGACAAAGGCTTGCATAGTTAGAGTTAATCTAATGGTTCTCTCTGGCTTTCTTGTGGAGAACAGAATGTATTACTGTTGTAATTGTTGCAGACACCTTAATAAAATTTGTGGTGATTACAGAAATGCATGTGAGGTCATTGAAATGGGAGATGAAATAGTGAGGCTATTTGTGCCTCTTCTTTCACTTCTGCAGTTTACCACAAACACTTTCTAGTATGTTTCCTGGAATGTTTCCTTACTTCCTCCCCCTGAGCCTGCCTAGAGCATCGCTGTTGCTGTCCACTCTCCTGCACAGAGGTAGCAGCAGCCCATTGCTGCAGGGCTGCCACCAGCCATGGCACAATTCTGATCTATACTTTGCAGTGATAGTTTGAGTTCCCCTGCAGGAATATTGGGTTCTGACAATCAGGTTTACTACTGTGAAGACAACAAACAGGGAACTTCAGTTGCTTTTTTCATGCCTGGCCTTTCAAAATTCCCTACAAACTCTGTGATTAACAGTCAAGGCTTATTAATGATAAAAGCATACTGGTATCAATCCTTACATGTGGCTTGAGCAGGACTTGTTTTCCTTCATTCTCTTATCTAAACAGAAACTGCTATGGGCCTCTTCCCATGCGGAAGACAGTCCCATGATAAACTTTGACTTCCACCAATTTGCAAAAGGTGGGAAACCTGAGAAACTGGAAAATTTGCTGAGGCCTCAGCTGAAGTTGCACTGGGAAGACTTTGGAATCTTCACAAAGGGCGAGCATGTAAGTCCATGGTGAGTGTCTCTGCCCCTCTGTCCCCATGTAGCCAGACACTGCTTGTCCTGGTCTTCCCAAGTTTCTTGCTGTGTTTGGATCATGGCCGTAAATGACCATTTTGAAATACAATTTTGAGAGAAAGTGTAGACTTGGAGCTAAATCAATGATTTGTCTTAATTGCATCTCCATGGTTTCAACTCTGCAAATTTACTAGTGCAGGGATTTGCTAATATAGTGTTGCAGATGTAGCCAAGTAATTAGATGCGTTAATGGAATATGTTGTGCACAGTGTGCTTGCACCGTCAAACTGTGGGTGGGTATATTCAGGCTGAACATTTGATGATCTTGTTTAATCAACTCATGATTAGATGTTGTTTTAAAATATACCATTTTCTCCTCCCTCCTCTTGTGTTTGGTTACCAAAGTCTGCAGACAGGTACTTTTCGAATGAATTGTTTGGACTGCCTGGATCGTTCTAATAGTGTACAGTCCTTCGTTGCACAGGAGGTGAGTTTGCCAGAGGACCTTCTGTGGGATACCTGTAGTGCATACATTGGCTGTTCCATGGGAAAGACAGGAAAGAGGCTGTAAGTCTCTTTTATTATGTTATTTATTTGTTATGCGAGTCTGCCTTGCCAACTCTATGATATAGAATGGTGCTGGCTGAAATACTGAGGATAAAAAGCAAAAACACATTTAAAAACAATGTTGGTTTTTGTTTGTTTTTTTTCTCCTTCTGCACCTAATCCAGATACTGTTTGCTCAATTAGAGAGCCTTGGTTTGAACTCTAAACCTATAATTGAGCGCTTTGTGGAATCCTACAAGGAGATGTGGACTCTCAATGGTCAAAATCTGAGCAGAGTATTTAGTGGCAATCGTGCTGTTGAGGGGAAGAACAAGGTAAATAAAAATGGCAAAGCTGTTTATTTACAAGTAAAGTAAGATGTCCTGTTTACTCTTCAGTGTCACTTGCACTTATAATTCCTGTCTGATGTAGGTTGGGAAGCTCAAGGATGGTGCCCGCTCTGTGTCTCGTACAATCCAGTCAAATTTCTTTGATACAGTAAAGCAGGAAGCCATTGAATTGCTGCTCATGGGTGACTTCTACCGTGAGGAATATGCAGACAAAGGCAAGATGCTCATGGACCAGACTGCACTGCTGGGTAAAGCCAGTCTAAACACTTTGCTTTGCTTTTGCATCTGCTTTTAGCTGTCAGATATAAGCAATAGTACCCTTTTGAAAAAAAATCAATAAATAAGCTGCTTTTGCACAGATCTGTTGTTTAAAGCACTACTTTCAAGTGACCATAGCACAACTCTTGTGCTTATTTCTCGTATTTTGTTTTAAACTTTTGAGGATGTTTTTCTACTTTTTGATAGTGATATTCTCTGGCAGTTTAGAGTTGGACCAGAGGGAAGGATTTTAGGGCTATATTCCCAGTCTGGTCCTGTCTGAGTTTGTCTTGAGGAAGTCTCTTGAACTCAGCCTTTTTATCTCCTTATTTGTGTCCTTGCTGTTTGCACGTGCTTTTAGCCATTTGGATCTTTAAAGGCTCATCTCTGTTGTTTTAGTTAATTTCCTGCTTTATTCCAGGCCCCTAATAGTCCACAACATAGATACATTTGTTTACACCCACCTAGAATAAACTCTGCTCTCTCTGAGAAGATATTTACATGCAAAATATAGGATAATTTCACCCACAAGCAGTATTGGGTGATTAATTTACTCCAGAGAATCATTAAGCACCACTTTAATCCTGAGCTTGCCACCTGATGTGGACCACAAGGAAAATATAGATTACTTCTCTATGACTGACTGCCAGTGCAAGTTGGGTAGTTAAAGATTAACTCTGCTTCATTTGCTTAGACAGCAAAAGCACACTACTAATTTTCTATACTCAGCAAAATAATTGAATATGGCAGGGTTTTTTTTTGAGGAGTTCTTACCAGTTTTCTCACTTTTACTTTTGCGATTCTCTCCCACATTTCACTGTTGGGGCAGGGAGTGAGCGAGTGGCTGGGATAAGCGCTACTAAGCACCAGTTCCCTGATGGGGTTTAAACCACGACAGTGCTGTAGGCTAAACTGAAGAGATTATGGGAGATAAAAGAATTTTTTGCTTATTACTTGAAGAAGTACAGAAAAATGTAAACTGAAAGTGAGTGACTAGCCCTTCCCAAGCTTTCAAAGGGTGCCTAGTTTCTGGAAGAGAAAATGCTGACACCAACCCCAGTTATCTTGTAGCTATTGCCATTGCCATAGGAGTTATTCCCTACCTTTTGTATTGTTGTTGCTAGGATAATGTCATTATTTAGCAGTGACTGTGCTACAGCAGTGTGGATGGTTTCTATCCTTTTACAGCACATTCTTCTTTTACACACCATCTTTCTTTCTCCCCTCTTCTGTCAGTAACTCCAAGTATTTTGAAGGCCATGTCAGAGCGTCAGTTTGAATTCACAAGCTCCAAGCGTGTTCGTATTGCCACGGGGACCTGGAACGTGAATGGGGGAAAGCAGTTTCGAAGCAACATCCTTGGTACCAGTGAGCTGACAGACTGGCTGCTGGATTCTCCCAAGCTCTCAGGAGTTTCAGAATTTCAAGGTAAGGCTTAACAGTCAAAATGTGCAAGCAGTATTTGCTGGCATCTCAAGAGACAGTGAGTCAGGACACAAGATTTGGGCAGCCTTTCAAAGGCAGTGGATCTTGGAGGGCATTTTCTGTCAGTTCTTAGGGGTGTATTCATCTCCTCCATGCTTTTGTTGCCTCCCTGAAGAAGTGGAATGGTGTGTGAAGAGCTCCTGACAGTCAGAGTGCTTTGAACACTTCGAAACAGTCCATGTGACTGTTTCAAACCTTCAGCAAGTCAGAATTCAGAGCTCTCTTTCATGCCATTGTGGGATGTATCTACCTATTCTGCCCCCCATATTTGATTTTCTTCTTCCATATCACTGTTATTGGTTCTTTATCATGAGTGGGAGCTACATGCTTAGGTGCCATCAGAGCATCTCCTTGGTCACTCATCTGGAGCTAAACGTATCTGTACAATCTGGACTATGAATTTGTTTGGAAATGTTACTATCAAAGCTTTCAGACAAGAATATTTACTTTGTTGAAGGCGATATTTCCTTTCTTTAAAAATATCAAAATTCTCATGCTTGTGGCTTGATGAAATTGACTGCTGAATTTCTTATTATGGAACAAGGTCAGGTATTATAATTGATTTACAGATTTTTTTATTAAGGTAAATGAAAAGTGAACATTCTGTCATTTAAAAATTGAGTGGCTAGAACACTACAGCAAAACCCATGCTTTTGTTCTTGCAGTGGAACATTGAGTTTCCTACAGGCATCACAGGGGATAGTCCTGTACCTAACCTTGTACCTCAGGAATACATTCCTCAAATCCATGGCTCCCTTATACAAGTTGTCTAAGTTGAACCCTTAGTTGCTGGGTGGGAAATGATTAGGTGCAGACCACGGTATTCTGAGCAATCTAGGTAAGTGATTAGTCCAGTCTAGTCTGTTTCAGAAACATTTCAGATGTGTTAGTGCATGACTATGCCCATGATACTAAAATTTGTTCAGAGCCTGTCATGTGTTAGCTTTGCCAGGCCATGCCCTGAGAGAACCAGAGGAGCAGGGCTACATGGTGCAGGCAGCTGTGACATGGCAGATCTGAGCAGCTTCTGGAAGAGAGCTGAGTTACGTGAATGTGCAGGGCTAGGGTGTGACCATGCAAATGTGTGTATCCATGTTAATGTCAGTGCAGTGCCTACACAAATGAGCAGGTGTTCAAAGACAGATGTCCAAAGTTATTAATGGGAAATACTGTCTGGCTAAGACAGTAAAGGAGGCTAGCTGTCCTGCCAGTTTCACCCTTGTGTCTGCACAGAGTTGCTGCATATTTTACTTTTCTTTTCATTCATGATTTCTGAGTCAGATCTGATTTAGGTTCCTATGTTTTTCTATATTTAGATCTTCATGTTGAATTAAGTTACTGTCACTATGGTCATATGACACTTTTAAAAAAATATAAACTCTTTGGGCAATGGACAGACCTAATGGGTCAACAGATTTGCTTCACATTGTTATATGAGAGCATCTGATCTTTGGTGTTTTCTCAGAGCAAAATCCACAGAGCCGGGGAAGTGGGAGAGGTCACTGTGCTCTAGGGTGACCTAACCTTAAATACAAATCATCCAAGAAGGCAAAAAGAAACTTCAAAGGTGTCCTTAAACTGTTAGATAAATTCACTAAAGGCATTGAGATGGAGGTGACATACTGGTGTGTGGACAACTAAGTTCAGTTACATAGGAATCTGTGTCAGAAAGGAAGCGCATGTTGGGTAAAATGACAAGCAAGTAAAAGATGGTGAATAGTGAGATGTTGTGGCTTTAGTGATGAGTGGAGTGGGGGACAGGGACCTTAACACTGCTACAATATAATGTTCTGTTCTGTACTGCTTCCTGCAAGAGAGATGGAGACCAACTGGTGGGAGAAAAGCAGGAAAAAAATTCAGAGGAACTGCAGGGGATGTTTTATAAGATTAGATTAAAGGAGCTATGAATATGTATAGCTTGGCAGGGGATACACAAGATAGAACTACAGGAAGGATCTCTGACAGAAATTAGAATACAAGTCGTTAGAACAAACAACAAAATAGTAATTCTGGTATGACTTTTCCTTCCTGCCAACAGATGATGATAACTGCCCTCCTGACATATTTGCAGTGGGATTTGAAGAGATGGTTGAGTTAAGTGCAGGGAATATTGTGAATGCCAGGTATGTAAAAAAACCCAAACAAACAAAACCAACAACAAAACCCCCTAACCAACCAAACAGAACACCAACAAAAATAACATAATCTTCCCCATAGGAACTGACCATGTTCATTTTTATGGTCACTTGTATCAAATACTCCCTTCCAAGTCTGTTCCTTGCAACCACAGCTGGAAATATGTTTCCCATTAACAAGTATCACTGGGATGGTGTTGCAAGTGCTCTTTCTCTGTGAACCTCTGTGCAGTAGAGTACACTGTGCTTGCTAAGTCTCTTTAGTCTTTATTTTGGCAGAGAAGGATTCTGATGGTTGAGATTGATTTAACACTTGTCCTTAAAGCCCTGTCTAATGTTGGGAAAATGTGCTCAATGACTACAAACCTAATTGGCGTTCATGTGGGAATTCTAAAATTGTCTAAAAATGTCTCTGTGGCTAATTGTATTTGTGAAAATTACGGCTGAAGAAGAAGTTAAATGTAAAGCCTGACGTTGGCATATCAGCATGTGCAGTAGGCTGCTGTGTTTACTGGTCATTGTGAATTTGAATGGGGGTAGAATCCTGAAGATCATGTTTCCAATGCTGATTCATCAGGCTGGTCAGTTAGTTGTCTGTTTTGAGAATGACAAGTTACAGCAGTGCTTGGTGTGGTTGCTGGGCTGGTGGTATATCTGCATGGATACGTTGACTTTTGAGAAAAGAAAAAGCTAGATCCACTGAAGTGAAGGTATATGTACCCGTTCACAAACCTTAGCTAAGAACAGCCAACAGCTGTGAGCAGCCAGTCACCTTCCAGTCAGAAAATCCAGAGAAGATCTCTCCACTGTGAGCATAGGAAATCTTACAGGTCACGAGATTGATATGGAAATTTGTTTTTACAGTTATGATTGCTGTAATCAGCTTCCAGTTATCCCCAGTGAATGGGTGTATCCAATGTCATGTGAGTGTGGATGTTTCTAAGTGTAGTAGACAAAATCCCTCATACATCCAGAAGCAGGATAACTGTATTTGTGTGCTGTGCCTGGGCTCGCTGACCCTGCTAACTCTGGGCTGACTTACAAGGAGGTATTATCTCTCTCTGCCATGCATCCTACAGCACTTCAAGTTCTACAGCCTAATGGGATGTCTGTAAACCTAAGGCACAGTTAATCTGTTCATTTTATTGACTGTATGTGCTTTTTTCTGATTCCATTAAATGATTTTATGTTTGTTCCAGTACAACGAATAGAAAGATGTGGGGAGAGCAGCTTCAAAAAGCTATTTCGAGGACTCATCGCTACATTCAGCTGACATCAGCACAGCTTGTTGGTGTTTGTCTTTTCATCTTTGTACGACCATATCATGTCCCCTTCATCAGGTAAAAACAAACAAACAAACAAAAAACCCCAAAACACAAAACAAAACAAAAAAACCAAACCAAAACAAAAAAAAAACCACTCCAAAATAAAACTAACCTAACAACATCAAACCCCAAACTAACCAAACAAAAACACCTCCAATACCCAACCTGTGTCTTCAGTAACATCTGGTGTTGGTGTGGCCAGAGAGCATGGGAGGGATTGCTCATCTTGGTGGGAGTCATGCAAACCTGAGTTCTGGTCTCTGCTCAGTGGGAGAGAGGTAGGCTTCCAAGCAGCAGTAGGCTGGAGTCCCTCTTGTTGTGGGCAAGAATTGAACAGGCTAAGTGTAAATGGTTAGGAAGTGAATAGTTAGTCAAAGCTCTTTGGGCATCTGTCTGACCTTAAAGCCCCCAAGGATCCAAACATTCTTCTCTACCCCATATTAGGGCACTGATTGGCCACTGCATTTTGTGATTAAAATATCAAAAGCTGCCTCTTTCTTCTCTCTGACCTCATATTTATTGAAAACATCAGAACAGAGCTTGTGCAACATCAAGTGCTGCAAGCCAGGCAGGGCAATGCAGTCCAGGGTAACTCTGATGGTCTTGAATTGCTGCTTTCCGGTAATCTGTCTTCAAAGTTATTTTAAAGAATTACTTTTTTTTTCCTGCTATGAAGCAGTCCAGAGGGTAAGTGTTTCTCTCAGTTTTTGACTTTTCACCTGTCTGACAAAAAATGTGAATAATCCAGTAGGAAATTCATGGTTTAAATGGAAACCAGAAGCAGAACAGCACAGTGGTTCTGTTACAGTTGTCAAACTGCCAGAAATTTGATGTAGCCATTTGAAACTCAAGAGAAAAAGAGAAGGGTTTGATTTTAGTGACCAAGTTTCATCATTTAATACAAATGTACTGCTATGTGTTATGTGAGCATAATCAAACCTAACTTATATGCTTGCATATTCTTTCCCATGTCTAGAAAAAGAAAGGAAAAATGATCAGAAGTGTAAAAAAAGGCTTCTGTGCCTACAGAGATAGAAGAGAAGATAGAGAATAGAGAAATAATGAGACAATAGCTGGTTTATACAACAGTGAAAGGATTGATGAAATACAGGCAGTTGAATTTACAGTGGGTTATCTCAGCATAACCTTTGCCAGGAATGCAAATCAGTTGAATACCAGTCAGGAGGTGGGTAGGCAGGCAGCAGGAAGGGAGAACTTTAGAGTGAAAAGACTGAACACAGTGTTTCTGTAGGAGTGCTTAAAACCCATTGTTTCATAGAAAACTTTGATATTCCTCCCTTGCCTCCCTGAGGGTGTCTTCTGGTGGTGTCCTGCTGTCAGGAAGACAGGAAATTAAAGAGGGAAAAAAAAGGCACAAAAGATGGGGGAGGAAGAGAGAAGAAAATGAAGGGGATGGGGAAAGGGGACCTGTAACATCTTGCATCATTTAGATCACGAATTTCTGAGAATAACTCAAATAAGACTTAGCAATTTTCTGCACGTCCCTTCTTAAAATCAGTTATATTCTAGTTAGATCTGCTTGAAGTCTTCTCTGGAAAGTAAAATTGTCTCACTGGGAAAGACATGCATGGTGCTGGGGTTGGCTACAATAATGATCTCATCATTTACTTATCTGATCAGACAGCCATGCTTTGTTCTTGGAGTAGCCTGGCTATTTGGGAGAAATTACCCTGAGAGCAGGTGGTCTGCTTTATCAAGTTTTTTGTAGGGAAATGTGTGCTAATCATCACATTGAAATACTAAGTAATTAGCAACATGGAGACCTTAAGCAATTTGTCATCAGTACAGAACTCATTTGAGAAGTTACATATAAATAGTTGTATCCAATAGTCTCTGATTTTATCACATCTGATTTAATGAATTATGGGTTATGATCTGTTGCTCTTTAATTAAATGGAAAATCTATCATGAGCTGTGAAGTTGGGGCTTCAACACATATGAACAGTAAATTGTTAACTGTCTGAAAAGCAGATTCCCATATGTTCAAAAGTAAAAGGAAACATAATAGTAAATGTAGTTATTGTCAATATTTTAAGGATCATGGTAGAGGTAAACTTGGAAAGTATATTCTATAGAAATTCCCAGTATTTCAGAAAGAAGGTCTGGCTGGTCTGTTTGCAATGGACAAAAAAAGGAGAAAAATATTTTCAAATAGTTTTATTTCTGTACTATTGTAATATACTTAATTTGAAACAAGTACATGAACATCAAGGAACTAAAAGATTTGCCTAAAAGCAGCTAGCTTTCTAGAGGGGAGAAGACATGGCATTGTCAACTGGCTTTCTGCTTTATGTTGCAGTCAAAGTTAATTGAATGTTTGTCCCTGAAGCCCTTTACTCTGTTCTCTTTCTATTTTTTTTTTAATGCAGGGATGTAGCAATAGACACTGTGAAGACAGGAATGGGAGGAAAAGCTGGGAATAAAGGGGCAGTGAGCATTCGTTTTCAGTTCTATAGCACCAGTTTCTGCTTTATATGCAGTCACTTGACTGCTGGGCAGACTCAGGTGAAAGAGAGGAATGAAGATTATAAAGAAATCACACAGAAACTCAGCTTCCCAATGGTAAGTGTAGAAGTATGTGTGCTAAAAACATTGGAGATAAAGCTGGTATCTTTACATCATGAAAGTTGGTCTCAAGCTGTGTTTGATGACAGGTCATCAAAGAAGGCATCTCAGTGCCACAAAAGAAAATGTTCAAGAAAATGTTAGTAAATAAATAAATAAATAAATAATAGGGAAGCAAGTTTCACAGAAGACTAGATACCACCCAATATAGTACTTGCTTTACAAAAGCACCACTTTTTTCAAAAAATGGAGTTGCTCCAATTCTTGAAAAGTTCTTGGCTTTGTGCAGCTTTTGATCTTTCAGAACTGCAGCTTAACTGACAAGTCTGTAAGGCTCCATGGAAAAGCTCTAGGTGACTGGTGTTAGATCTGGAGAGCATGATAGCAATACCTTTTGCTGGCTCTAGTTAGTGAGAATTCCTGGAAGACTATCCATGCCATTCAGTGCAGCAATGCCTTGGCTGCTTCTGCTCGGGTATGACGGATCAGTTCTTGGGCACTGACATGGTACCCTCTGTTCCCTTTGTTTTGTCCTCATGAATGTGTCACTCTCAAGGAACTGCTGGCTTCTCTCAGAGCATGGCAAGTAGGCACCACTGGTCTCCATGAAAAACTTTCCCCCTAAATTTTGTCTATTCATTTGCCCTTGTGTTTTAATTCCAGTTTGTCTCCTCAGGCCAGTAGATAACCCATGGGATTTGGTAGCAAGGCTCCTTTGTTTCCCTTAATGTTAATTGCTGTAATTTCCACAATACCTTCTTTCTTGGACCTCTCTGGAAAGGTCCTCAGCCAGAAAGGGATTAGACCAGTTTGTGTATTCTGGTTTGTCAGCAAAAAATGGCATTTAGGCTGCAAAGCATAAAATTTTACCTTCTTGTTGTTTGTAAGGTTCAGAGGCTTGGCATGTGCAGCCTATCAATCAATTGGTTTATGTAGGAGCTAATGCTGACAGACTGGACATCCTGCAAAGAAGATCTGTTCCAAATGGCCATAAAGTTGTGCTTATGGTAGTTTTTCTTTCAAAAACCTCATTAACTATTTGATGTACTTTACACATACAACAGCTAAAGGTACCTTGTGTGTATAATGCATATAAAGAGTGCCCTCTAGTGCTGTGACAGCCACAGTCTGAAACGTTTCCATTAGGAATCTCTGGGATTTAGAGGTTTATGGCTGAACTGGGATAAAAAAACCCGAAAAACAAACCAAACCCACTGGTTAGAGGATCGGATGCTAAATTAAGAACTGGAGTGAATTTTCATTAACATTTAATTTCAATATCTTTACAAAACTGTGAGTGCACATAAGATCAAATTTGGAGCTTGTTCTTACTCAGGAGCTTGTTGCTAAATTTGCCTTGGTATCAGAAGCACATTTTCTGTTGTATTTAGAATACGTAAATATGTGCATGTGAAACGTATTAGGGAAACAAACATATATTTTGAATATTCATGACAGAGAAATTGTGAATATAAAGCTGGGTTCCAGCTTAGACATACCTTCAGGAAAGAGGGGTCGGAGTCTGACACTCCTGTTTGCAAAATTCAGCTCAGTAGGGTGCCAAAGACAGTGAGGGAACCATTCTATTTTAGCACAAAATGAATTTTGACGAATAGAATGTGACAAGTAGGTCCAGTATTTAGTAATCGAGAGAGACTGAGTGCTACATTTCAGTGCATTTTAGAGGTGTTTTCATGAAAGTGATTTAACATTAACAGTACTCTGTACCTCAAAACTAGGGGCAGAACATGTTCTCCCATGACTATGTCTTCTGGTGTGGTGATTTTAACTATCGCATTGATCTAACATATGAAGAAGTCTTTTATTTTCTCAAACGTCAAGACTGGAAGACGCTTTTGGAATTTGATCAACTACAGCAGCAAAAATCCAGTGGAAAAGTAAGGCATTGTGTCTCATTTTCTTGAATAACTGCATGTTGGCTGGGTCTTGTTCCCTGAGAAAGTGAAGAAGTTGCGTTTTCAGACCCTTGTTTGTAGCATTTGAACGCAGCAATTGGTTTAAAAATCAGAACGTTGTTTGCCAGGAAGTTGATACATCACAGTGGCACCTTCCTCACCTGTAACTGAAAGAGATGCTCCTTATTTTAATAGATTTTTAAAGACTTCCATGAAGGGACTATTAATTTTGGACCAACATATAAATACGACGTTGGCTCAGAGGCTTATGACACAAGTGATAAGTGCAGAACCCCAGCGTGGACTGACAGAGTTCTTTGGTGGAGAAAGAAACTGCCCTTTGAGAAAACAGGTGTGTGGGATCCTTATTTATCTGAAAGTTGTTTTAGAATTCATCTAGAACCCACTTGAGGTGATTTATTCTCGTGAGTGGTGCTTTACTCAAGCAGATGTTCTTCCAGCTTCACTGGATTAAGTGTGAGAGAGAGAGAAGGCTCTTTCTTCTCCAGTGTGTGAACAAAGGCTTCATGCTACAGATCAAAAAGGTGCTGGGAGCTCACTCAGGAACTGAAAACAGTCCAGCTGTAGCAATACAGAAATAATTCTGTTGTTTTGCAACAGAATCATTAGTCCACATAAAGTTCCTGTATTACAATGGCTAGATTGTTAAAACTGCTGTTCTCAATAGACGCATAAGCAGTTTTGTGTAATTTCTTCTGTATTGGTAATTCTTAGGAATATTTCTGGTAGTTTATAGAATTGGGGGAGATTTCATTAATTAGTGCTTATTAAGTACTTTGAATTCATAAGTATGTGGCCAGCACAACAGAAAGGCCATTTTCACTTCTTATTCAAAAGTTACAGTTAAGGAATAACTAATATTTCTTTGCATATCCAGGGATAGTTTTCCTAATCATTCTCTCAGTCTACGGGAACATCTATCCCCCAGTGTTTCTAAAATTTGAATAAATACATATTAAAAGTGTAATTGCTGGAGAATTAATTTGGTCTGTGCCTGCAGATGGGGTTTTTCACATGCCTGGAAACTTCTGCCTGGAATCTAAGTCATACCATGACTATGTTAAGAGTAAAAACTACAGAGCAAAACTAGGGTGATCAGAGAGTAGATGTCATGATAGAGTTATTCACTCTTATTTAAGGAATGAAAAACAAAGTAAAATGAGGAGCTTATATCCTTGATAGAGATGCAGTCCAGGCAAGTAAAGCTGTATGAGACATAATAAGAAAGTTACAACAGCCCTCATGTGCTGACTGTTTTTATTTTGGAGAAAGAGCACCCTTTGGCATTTCCAATGCAAATTCCTTGCTTTGCATGGCAAAGCTTGCCCCTGGGGATCTTTAGTAGTTGGAGTAGACACAGCACATAGGACCTAGCTAGCTGGTCTGCAAGAGTCAAAGCAGGTCCCTTTCTTTAGAGCTTGTAGGCCTCTCACAACTGGCTCACATGGGTCCATAATTGACTGCTGCATTCCCAGCCCTGCAGAGCTTTTCTAGTTTGCTGACAGAGTTCCTCTCCTTTGCTGCTGATGGCAAGGCTCTTCCACCTCTCAGCTCTAATTGTGTTGCTTCTTATTGCTGTTATAGGCTAAACAACTGCTCACTTCACAAGAAGGAAGTGTAGCCTCAGTGTGTTTAGGAAGAAATACCATATTCCATATAAACTCATTTTCAGCTTCACAGAAAAGAGAGACAGAGTTATCCATTTATTCAAACAGTGACCTTAAAGCCTCCTTGTTACTAACAACACTAGAGTAACTCACTCTAGCATAACGTCTGGAACACTTTCTGTCACCTTAATGGGTTGCAATGGAATTATTTGGAGGTTGGATTTGCATGGGTTTGATTTCTCCTATCTCTTGTGTATTATTTCTCTAACCCCTGTCTAATATTCAGATTTGAAAAATAATTTCCAAGTACAGTTTTCCAAAAACAGTTCTGTTTTTATGCTCAGTGTTGAGGTAGGAGGAAAAATAACAATATGACTCTATCAACCCATGTTGTATAGATAATTAATTGGGTGACATCAGGTCAGTCATTTTGCTGGTGTCTTACTCTACTGATCAGCTGTCTCAGTTGCACTCCCAGTCCTTTCTCTCTTTTTTCTTTCTAGTCCCTAATTTGCAAATCTTGTAGGCTACGAACTCTTCTTTGAATTATGTATATACAAGAACAAAAAATAAAAAAACCACCTCCAACTACTAGGGTCTGTGGAGAGCATCCTAATAAAATAGTGTTTAACTGTTAGTAAAACTAGCTTTGAGTGAGTTTTAAATCATGTTTTGTGCTGCACAGCTGGAGAGATCAATCTTCTGGACAGTGATCTGAGTACTGATACTAAAGTCAAGCACACTTGGACCCCTGGAGCCTTGATGTACTATGGGAGAGCAGAGCTGCAAGCATCTGACCACAGGTAAATAAACAATCAGAGAGGGGTGAAATGTGCCAGGTTAAAATGTGTCATGCTGAATTACACCCTCATAGTGAGAGACCAAGTCTCATTATAACAGGAATTATTCCTTTATTCCATGTTCCGTATCTGCTTGATGGGTTTTTTCCTCTCATGGTGGGTTTTATACCAGGGTGGCAAGTATCCACAGTCATGTGTTTATTTTTCCTGCACAGTGATCTCAGCAAGCGTTGAATAAGTTGCAGCAACAGGTGTAGAAAACAGAGGTTTCTGTTGCTTGGTTTTGGAAAAGCTCTGATACCCAAGCAAGCTGCTCTGATGGATTTCCACTCAGCTTGCTGCAGCAGAGGAGGAGGTTGGGACTGTGTGGCCTGAAGCCAGGCCACACAGGGACAAGTTTGGCCTCTTTACAGTACTCAAGTGTGGGGCTCCTTTAAAAATGGAGATGTAAGAAGGTAGAAAAATCAAAGACCAGTGCTTCTGGTTGGTCTATATCATTAACTTCTCTTTAGGGGTATGAATGACCTATCTTTGATAAACTTGTTCTCTGCTTCACTTCTGAGAAACAAATTCTGTTATAAATACACTTTGAAAGATCCCTTACATTCAGAATATTTTTCTCACCCCTTGCATGCTTTGTGGAAGTGCTACAATATTGCTCCTCCTTGCTGCACTCAGTGACCCCCAGTAGCTGTCTCTGTGCTTTTGGTGATGCTTTTGCATGCCAGGAGTGTTCTGTATTCCTCTAGCAATGGAAGAACATGCCTCTTGTAATCAATTTCTCTGTGTCAAGGCTCTGACATTGCTGTGTTCTGCAAAGCGCAGCAGAGCTGCTGCTCTCATTATATAGGACCCTGAGGATGCAATCTGTGAAACATGGCTGTTATACATGGTTTTCTATTTCAGCAAACTTGACTCCAAGAGCTGCTTTTTAATTACAGTCAGCAGGTTTGCTTTCCCAAGGTTTGTGCTAGAAAAAGGTCATAGCTGTATCTTTGCGACATATGGAAATGCATTATGATTCACAATACTTACAGAAATAGTTAATGCTTCCTATGCATTTTTCCCCTTTATTATCCCTTACTAGCCCTTCTGTTGTTGCTTTCATATGTTCTGGTATTGTGTGTTCAAGAGCCAGGTCTATTGCAAGGAGAAGGCAGCAATTTTGGCACAGTTGTAAGAGCAGCCATCCCAGTCCCTGCTCTGTGTACATGCAGGTGGGGATCTGAGGATGTGGATTGCACCCACTGAGATGAGGCAAGTTCTACTCTTTCAGACAGCTCTCTCAATTTTATTCAGATTTAACAAAGAGAGAAGTAATTTGTAAGAAATGCCTCAAGAAGCAAGTTCGCAGTGTTGGCTGCTTATGGTGTAATGGATTGGCACATATTTGCTACATGACAGTGTTAAACACCTAGAACACCTTGTCCTTAGCTTTTGGAAGAAGATATGTGGCCTTGTCTAATAGAAAATAATATATTTCCATCCCGATTTGTAGATGTTTGGGGCCACAGCTGTTTGATAATGAGAGAAGTATCCTGATATTTTTGGTCCGTAGGTTTGGCATAAGTGCTGCATACAATTGTTATTTCAGTTGCCTTATGGTTTGTCTTCACTGTTACATTCAGCTAGTGCAGGACTGGGAAATAAAATTAATAATGCTCAAGGTATGATCTTGACCGCTGCAGAAAAAGTTAAGCTTACCTGTCCTCCTTGATATAGATTTTAATTTTATATAAGCATTTCTTATTTTTAAATAAGTATTTTTCCTTTGTTTTGTGTAGGCCAGTGTTAGCTATAGTAGAAGTGGAAGTCCAGGAAGTTAATGAAGCTGCCCGTGACAGTGTTTTCCGGGAAGTGTCATCTTTCCAGGGACCATTGGATGCCACAGTAGTAGTAAATCTGCTATCACCGACACCTGAGGAGAAAAATGAATTTCCTGAAGACTTGCGTACAGAGCTCATGCAGATGTTTGAGGATTATGGCACTGTTGTTCTGGTCAGGTGAGTCTGGGATCTGAAATGGCATGGCATGGCATGTCATCTAATAAAAAATGCAGACTAGAAGATCCCTTTTGTCCTGACAGAGTTAACTTTGTATTGAAATGAAGTATGTAGAATTCCTTTACTGCACTTCAGTTCTTCATTAGGAATTGAATACAAGTGTTTTGAATATCTTATACCTGTCCATAAGCTTTTAAAGAAAAAATCCGACAGCTCTCTTGGCTGAGTGGAAGAGAATTTTATTCAGCCCAATGCCATAAAGCAGAGACTTTGATGTAAATCATCATCTTTAGATCCAGACCTCACTTCCAGGCATTGCTGCTTCTGGTGGATCCTCAGGCCCTGCTTCACCTCCTCTGGGGAGGTCTGCTCTCTTCCACCACTCTTTCACACTTGGCAAGATTTCCTCGCTGGCTCTCCTTCCTGCTGGGGGTCATTTTGCTTGTTTGTTAACAGCACAGTTTCTTGCAGAGCTATCACCCACTGGGCTTGAGAGGGAGAGTGTGATACCTTCTGGCAGAGCAGCTTAATTTCATTCTGATTGGTTCTCTACAGGGCTCCAGCACAGCTGTGAGACTTCTGTTTTGAGAAACGCAGGCAAAAGACCTAACGGTTGACCTCTGGGAAACACTACCAAGACCTAGTTTATGTTTATTTGATTCATTTATTAATGGAGAAAGCCGATGACCTGTTGTTGTATAGTTTTATGAAGTACCAATATAAGCTAAGGGTTCAAAATCAGCCTTGCAGGAACAACAGCACCTCCTTGCTTGTGAAGAAAAGGAGCAAGAAAAGAACATATTTTGGTGGATAGGTCTTGGTTTATTTTGGTTTTAATTGCTTTAGATCTTGATGGAATACTAGTCTTTGGGAATATCACATGTCCTCTGAGGTGAAGAGTATGCAGAACCATGGAAGTTAGTCTAGAGGGAGTGTTAATATTGGACTGGGTATCCTGTCAACAGCTACTGAGATGTTTGTCTTACTGTTCCAGGGGTGATGCAGAAAAGGGCAGGGTGCTGGGGTCACACAAGGGAGGATTGGAGAGGAAAGGAGCCCAGCTGGGATTCATAGATCACCTGCTCCTCCTTAAAAAACAGAATTGTGAAGGAAAATACTTCAAACTAAACTAAACTAAAACCAAATTCATAGCACTACCTATGTGTATATAGATCTATATGATAGTTTTCTATCATGCTTGCCTTCAAAGGGTTTTATTCAATGGTGAAGTAAAATGGTTTTTCTCCTCTGCCTTTTTTCATTAGGATCTGTGGAGGTCAAATGCTGGTGACATTTGCAGACAGCAAGTCAGCTCTTCGTGTTATGGATATAGATGGTGCCAAAGTAAGATTTTCTCAAACCTATAATAAAAATTTCATAACAAATTTCTCAAAAGTAGTTGCTTAGAATGAGGGACTTGATTTTCTACCTAAATCAAGTAGCATTATTTCAAAGAAAGTGCCGAAGTCTTAACTTTCACGGCTGCTGAGGCTGTTAATGCAGTATTTTAGTTTCAGAATGTCATGAGTGACTTTTCATGGATCCCAAGCACTGCTTAGGATCTGGCCTCTGATTCCACTGCAGAACACATGGTTCATGGTTGCAGCTAGGTGAAGCAGTTCTCCTGACATTCTGTGTGACTTTATACTGTTGCCAAAGCATCCTCATGATTGTGGATTTTTTGTTTCTCTTCAGTGTATCAAAGAGGCTCCTTCTGCTAAACTATAACAACATGATTCATTGGCTTCCACGGCAAATCCAGCATTAGCAGTAGGCGTTTACCTTCCCACCCCCTGCTTTTCCTTCCCACACACCTACTCTACAAATCGTCAACCCCCTCATTTATGCTGAAAAAACTGTTTGTAGGGCTACCCTGTAAACTTAATACTGAAGTGATGGATTTAGGTCTCATTCTTCTTTCATTTTTGCGGTTTTATCTTCTAATTTGACTCCTGCCACTGATGCAATTTATACAACAGAGTGAAACACAGTTGGTATGCACGCAGTATGTGAAGGTGCTGGGAATCTGAGTAGAGAACTTTTCAGACTGATTTTCCTGTCAAAGCTGCTGGCTTGTCTGCATTTCACCCCCAATGTCATAGAGCAACACACATAAGCAGCTGAAATCCTGATCTGTTTGAAAAAACACCTTCCATATACATCATATATGAGATTTTCTGGTCAGAGTCTCCTTACAGGTAGCATCAAGAACAAAACTCATGTGCTTTAAAGTTGCTGACTCAAAAATGGCACTCTCCCATGCCAATATTGCTATTCCAATGTCATTTTGACAATATTTGATGTTTCACCTGTTTCTCCAGTATTTCCCAAATGCAGCAGCAGTGCTTTTGAGTTCATTTCCTTTCCAGAATATTTTTACAGTCTGAAAACTTGGTTATGTGGGTAAGAAGAGTGTTTCCTTTCCATTTTGCTTCTGAAGTGAAGCTTTAGTTGCATCAATTTCTGAAGCAGTTGTACAACAGGCTGGCAGCACTTGCTTATTCTGTTCAAGCATTCTCATTTTGTGAAGGTGCTTGGCAAAGGGAAATAATTCTTTCTGTGCTTAGGTTAGAGGCAGAACAGTGAAGATCCAGCCCAAGACCAAGGACTGGCTAAAGGGCCTTCAGGAGGAAATTGCTCGAAAACGGGACAGCGTTGTCCCCATGTCCCCCACAGCAAACTCCCACCTTCTGGAAGAAAATTTTGACTTCTCGAGTTTGGACTATGAGTCAGAAGGTAAGCAACAGGTTTCTAAGATAAGTAGTGAGAAATGGCTTTGCTGGCTTTGGTTGCGCAGAGAAGGTAGAGTATGAATGTCAGTGGCACCTTAATTTGTAATGAAGACACACTTGTTAAAAAGAGGACTGTAATTAAAGCCATGATCTGACTCTGTGCCTGGGCAGAGAACTGTTGCTTAGATCATCCTGTCAATTTAGTGTTATGATATATATGAGCAAATTAAATGTATGGTACAGCTGTCTGTACAGAGATACACTGTAATGAAACGCATGGGGTGATTACATAAGAATCTTGCCCAGCCTATATCTTAAATTACCTGATAGTATAGATTAATTAATTGGTAGTGTAGAGGGACAGAGAATGAATTTGCTCAGTAATTCTTTGTTATCTGATATTTTAATCCAGGTGATATAGAGGATGAAGATGATTATTTAGAGGATACTCTATGTCAACACCTAGTGGCAGACACAGCAGAAGATATCTCTGAGCGCTCCGGACACTGCGCATCCACAGCTCTTTCCAACAAATCTGGACAACTGCCCCGCCTGTATAAAGGTAAAGTATCCTCCTTCCTTAGGGTAAGACCTGAAGGTTTGTTGTTTGTTGTCCTGTTGTATGTATTTCCCTGTTCATTTATATTTTCATTCTAAGTTCTCCTGTAGTACCTATTCATGCTCAACTCCCCTTGAGTTAGTGACTGTAACTGAGGTCCTCAGGCATAACTGATACCTTTTTCCTGGTGTTAGGAAATAAAAGCTCAGACACAGTGAGAGGGTTGGGCGTCGTTTACCTCAGTATTTTAATAGGATCCCATTCGATGCATTGCTTCACCCAGGTGACAGCGTCGCAATGTCCTTTCCCCCCCCAGTCGAGTATACAATTAAAGACCTTACACAGTAGCATATCTAACAAGAGGGCCCAATAAGGGGCTGGGGTGGGCTAACTTCTAGTTTACAGAATCTGTCCTGCTAGGGGACCTTGAGTGCTTACGGCAATAGAATGTTCAGTCTTCTAACTACAGTTCTGGGGTGTTTGGTCTCCTGGCCTACTGGACACCAAGAAACCAGGCTAAGTTATCACACTTAAAGCATCACAAGTATGCATGCTAATACTTGTGGGTATAGACAACTGTGTAAAAAGTATTTAGGAGAAAAAGCAAAAAATCCTTCAGGCATCATAACAGCAATGCAAATGATGAAACTTAGATTCTCCTTCTCTCTAGGCCAGGGCAAGACAGGAAAGCTGGAAAATGCTGGTTTTCCTTTTCTAGCCAAAGGAAATTAAGTATTTTTATCCATTTGATGTTGTTTGGTACCAGAACATACAACAAAAAAATGCATGCGATTTTCTTATTGGTGAGGGCCAAAGCAAAATCAAACCAAAAGAATCCTGCTGATTCAGTGATGGGCTCAACTCTGTCCTTTGAGCAGTAGCAGTGGCAGAGCAGTCAGCTGTAAGCTGGGAGGCTGTTGTGTTCAAATTACTTCAGAGGCCTGAAGTTTCTCTTTTGTTCCCATTTGATTTATTTCTGAAGGAGTCGAGGTTCACAGAATATATATATATTCATTCTTTAGGTTCTTCATAAATGTGTTACCTTTTTCCTTGGTTACCTGGCTCATTTGCACATTATTGTGAAGTGACATGGTAAAAAGAAGATAAAGCTGTGGAGAGAAAACTGATAAAAACTGCAGCAAGAGCTAGCCAAGTCACTTGTGGTCTTACAATGGGATGTGATCAGGACGTGCTTCAGTGGCCAAGCGTTGACAGGCTGGGATATGTATTAAACACCTCATTGTGACAGCAAGTGATTCAGTAGCTGTCATTCTGCACTCTCTCAGAAGTGCTTTGTCTTCTGACATAAAAGTGAAAACTTTAATACCTTCAAAGGTTGAGTCAGGAGTAGAGTTCAAAAAGATCAAATGAAATTCGTACACTTACACAGACAGATTTTCCAAACAGAGTGATTTATGGCTTTCTTGCCCACCTTGAGTCATAGGCTGGGTTCAGTGTGGCCAGACCCAGAAGCCTATCCCTGAATCAAGGAGTAATCAGTCATTATTAAATACAGTGAAGTCAATCACTTTGTATTATAGGGTGCCTTGCCCTCCAAGCACCTCTGGTCTACTGTGTGATGATTCATTAAGCCACAGAGAATTGCAGTGAGTCTTGTCACCCATACTAACTCTTCTCCACAAAAAATATCACAAAGTGAATAGAAGTTATGGAGTATAGTTTGAAGGAGGTCATGATCTCACACAACTCAAAATATGATATATTCAATTAATCTTAAAGTGTCTGCAATTTCAGATTCCTCCATAAACTTCCAATTCTGCCTGAGTAACTCCTAATTGAAGGTATGATGACTGTGTAGCTGGTGGTAGACACAGATGGAAAACAGTGACAGGCACAACAGTGTGTATGTGTGTTTCTGAGGTCAGGGAAGGGCACAGCCTCACGAAACTGATATCCCTGCCAGCAGCCTTTCAGGGACGGAATTGAGTGCTGATGGCTGGGTTTTGTTGTGTTCAGTTTTACTGCCAGAACTTCAAACCAGGCCTCCAGGTGCCTGCATGACTTCTTGAGTCCTACTGATGAGCCCATATCTGCGCCTTAGAAGACTGAAAATGCAGAGAGCACAGGGAGGGCGGGCTGGGCAGACCACAGGCTCTGTCTCTGTGACTGCCATCTGTTGCTGAGTGGGAGTAGGAAGCTGTGAGGTAGCTTGTGATTCCCTGCAGAGCACAGATTTTTGAAAAACAAGAGCTTGTTTACAGATGCCTGAGGTGCAAGAGACTGCTGCTACATGATTCCTTCCCCAGCTCTCAAAACCGTAGGGATGAAACTAAACCCAGTGAATTTTGGAGCCCTAAAGAACAAGAGCTACATAGCTGAGCAGCCATGGCAGGGTGAGAGGACTGAAATGAAAGTCCTCACTACAGCAGATGGGAGAGAATAAAGCAATCCATATTTCTCCCCTCTCCAGCTGTCAGAAAGGCTTAGATGGGATGAAAGACTGAGTAATTAGTTAGTGATGTAAGGTGCAGCTAAGAGCTCATAGATTAAGGCAGCTGTACCTGTTAGGAGATGTTGCTGGAAAGCAGAGATGTGATGACTGAGCCATTCAGACAGATTTTTCTCCGGTATAAAAACAGTTCTCCTGTACAAGAAAAGGTGTCTAATCCTCAAATGGAATTCCTGTGTTGGAGATGGAAAGCAAGGAATTCACCATGACTAGCTAAGACAGTTTGAATGGGAGCAGGTTGCCACCAAGTCTGGCTGTAAAATTCTCAGAACCTAACAAGGTGCCCAGAAACCCTGGAATCAGATGCAGGCATTCTTTGTGTTGGTGCAAACAACTAATAAATGGTGGAAAAGGAGAGAGAGAAAGAAAGAAGCATTTGACAAAAGGGTAGGTGTTTCCTGCAGTGGGAGCAGGCAGACACTGGGGGAGAGAAAAAATGTAAATGAAGCTGTGACATGTTGCTGAGAGACCTGGCTGAGGCTTGCCACTGGTAGTTGCCTCTCTCCTGACCTCTCAGATTTTGTGCACCTCACCCAGTGTGTATCTAACACAGACACTTTCTAAAATGTCCCTAGATGATGCAGACCTGGCTGATTTGAAGCGGGAGCTGGAGGCGAGTGGGGAACGCAGTCGCCGGATTCCAAGCAGATCTCTGTCCATTCCTACCAGGCCTCGGCCACTTCAGCCACCACAGAGGCCTCCCCCTCCTGGTGAGTTTAACTTTCTTTAACGTGGTATTGGCCCCAGCTGAACAGTTTTCGCCTGCCATTTCTGGGTGACAAAGAAAGTAATACCTTGTTCTGAAATGTCAGGCTGTCGAGGTACTCATACTTGCTTCCCAGCCTGTTTCAGCCCGAGTGTTGCTGCCATTAGTAATGGGAGAAATTTGTCTTCAGGAGGACAGATACTCCACAAAAAAAAATGCAATAAAGATATTGCTATTTATGCCTGCTGACTTCTGAAGTCACTGAGTGTTTTCTTGCAGCTTTTTGGATTATGAATTAATTGTAATCAGAATTTTAAAAATCTTTGACAAGATACTTGTTCTGGGCAGTTTTTGTCCTTTCCTTCTTTGCAAGCAATTCTTGTGTTTATGAAAGAAATGCAAAGTGGATTATGATTTTCAGTGAGGCACAAAGGGGAAGTGATGCTCTTTACCTAAGCTCTGCCCACCAGAGATGCCATCCAGAGCTGTGCTGCTCCTGTTTTTATGGCTGCTTCTGGGTGAATGCTGATTGCTACATGAGCATAATCATCTTTGCCTACTCTATTAGACAAGCTATATTTCATGTTTTCCTTGCAGCCCAAAAGTCTCTCTTTTGTGTACATTTTCCAGACTTCAATTAGAAGTTCTGTGATGCTCACCTGATAGAAGATGAGTTCTTTAGGATTATTTCCATTCATTTTTGTTGCACAGAAGTGCCAACACTGGTATCTGTATTTCTGTGCTAGAATGCTATGTTAATACTCAGCTGAGGTTATCTAATTAATTAAATGAAAGAAAGACTAGCTAGAAAACTGCTTCCTGGAACAGTTCAAGATTTTGGGAGGGTGATGGCGTCTCTTTTATTTTTCACAAACTATTTCCAAGCACATTGGTTTTGCTCAATCACGGATAAAATGTTGTACCAGATCTTGAATGTAAAAAGCCACTTTTTATTCCTCTTCCAGCTGGAACATCAGGCAAAAAGTCCCCCTCAGATGGTTCCCTCTCTCCAGGAAGCCATTCCACCTGCTCCATCCTGGCAACGGCCAAGCTGCTTCCTGGAGCCCCTCAGCAGCCAGTGAGTCCTGCTGCTCAGCATGGCCCCCTGGCATTGTCCTGATCCCTCCCTGATCAACACTGAGTATCACGTACAGGATGCACCTGCCATACCAGGAAGGAAGTCCGTCACATGTCTGAGCTGAAAATGCCAAGATAACTTCTTGTACTGTAATACTAAACTGTAGGCCCTGTTAGGCAGCAGAAAAATGTTAATAAATTGCCAGGAACTAGGAAGGCCAAAGAGGGAGGGAGAGAATGAATGGTGCAAGACCAGGGCACTGGTGCTGCTTTCTGATGGATGCTAACTTGAATTTTTAACACCATCATCATATGGTTTAATTCTTCTCTCACCTCTGTTTTGGTGTGCTGTGCTAGTGCCCAGAATGCAGGAAAAGTCCTGAGCACTGCCAGTAAGGCTGTTAGTTCCCCTGAGGAGACCAAGACCACAATGTGGAAATCCCTCCCCCCTCCTGTCTTGCTGGATGAGGACCCTAATGCATTGAACAAGGGATGGCTAAAGGACCAGCTGTGGCACTCAGGCATTGACCTTCTGTCAGCTGGCAGCAAATAGGTAGAATTTGCCGAAAGATTCCCACCATTTCTTTCATATTTATAGATCACTGAATAGCCACTGGCAAAACCAGAATTTTACAGGTGGACGAGCTTAGCTGTAAAATTACAGGCGTACAAGAAAAATCAGTTCTCTCATTCTCCTATTTTTTTTAAAAGCCTAAAGTCCGGACTGGAATAAGCAAACCTTACAATGTCAAGCAGATCAAAACCACCACAGCTGAGGAAGCAGAAGAAGCTATTAGATGTCTTATGGAGGCCAAAGGAGGTGAGCACAGCTTTCTAACTGACTTCTAAAAATCTTTAAATAAAGAAAAAGGTAGATGTATTCATTTCATTATAGCCCAGATGCACATATTCCTATTCAGAATTTCACCTGAACACATTCTTGCAAAATTGTATGTGGTATTCTCTGTCAGTTCTGATAATATTAATCATTCTTTCAAGATTATTAAAATTTTATATTTTGTTGTAGAACCTTCTACTAGGAGCACCTTGGGTTATTTATGCCCAGATCTAATCAGAAAAATTAAAATATAAAGATGGGATTTTACTAAACTGGTGGTGCCTGTGTTAGCTCAGAGTTGCATAAAAGATATTTGCTGCTCTATTTACTGAATGCTCACTATTCCAAGCAGAACTACAGAGCAGATGCAGCTCTAGGAGAAGTAACCTGGATTCTGTTCACATTTGGACAGCAAGTACAGCTTTAACCCAGATAAAAGCTTGCACTACTTCAGCTTGAATAGCTAAGCTAAAAGGCTACTCTGTGTTTAGGCTCTCTGTGTAGTCCCTGGAGAAGAGAGCTTCTTGCAAGGGCAAGTTGGAGCACGAAACTAGCTTAGGTACTGTGAATGTACCCCCCAGGGTTGCATGCAGTCTTTCTGCTGATGCTGTATGAATGAGAATGGCTACCTGAGTTTGCAAGGCTCTCAGTTTAGGAGAAAACCATCCCTTTTCATTTATATGTAGAACAAATGCAGTCTGGAATGATCCCATTTATTTCGAAATATCATAAAGGCATCTTGATGTTTGTTCCTCAGTGCTGTTCATTTCATTTTGAAATCAGATTTACTCTCCATGGATTTTGAGATTCACATTCAATTCAATTGGTGTAGGTAAGAAAACTAGTCTGGTCAGCATCACTTCCAGTCCCTTGTGCTGTCTCACCAGTTGGCATTTGCTTCCCAAATTACTCTACAAGATACACTTGGTATCACTAACTTGGTTTTCCAGATAATGGCAAAAGGAGACTCAGAGCTTGAGCCCAGCACTCCTGAACCCTCAGCCAGTGTTTTTTCCACTTGACCAAATTGTGGCACAGCACTGCTGGTTTGGCATGAAATTATTTCAGACAGGGAAGTTTTTCCCTAACAGCCTCTTTTTTTCCCGTAACAGATGTTTTTCCTGTAACAGATGTTATGGGATTGCAGAGGTCTTTGCTTATTTCCAAAACCTACCTTCTTGGCCTGAGTTGGCCCTATAGGCATGAACATTTTGGGAAATGTGATTGTGAAAGAAATTATCTTGAATCTATGTTCTGATCAGGCCGAGATGCTGTATTTGGTTTTGCTTTTCAGGAGTACAGGAAGATGCAGTGAAGCCTGTTCCAACCAGAAACCAAACTTCCTCCAAACCTGAGGCTCTTCCCAGCATCACTAAGTCAACATCATCTCAAGAATCACAGGCAGGAGCAGTGCCTGTGCCTCATCGTCCACCACCCAAAGTTCCAACTCTAAAGAAGCCAGTGCCCCTGCAAAGGACTGGAGTCAAGGTGGAAAATGTAAGAGTTGCAGAAAAATGCATCCAGCTTCCATTACACAGTGTGAATGATGGAGGGGCAGGCTGGTTGTCTTTTGCAGGAAGTCCTGTCATGTCCGCAGGTGCCGGAATGATTTTGTATATTATAGCCACCAAGGCATAAAAATGCAAGAAAGATTGGAAAGAGAGCCATATTCAGCTTTTATGTTTGTCAGTCCGTTCTCTTGTTTTTCTTCTGGTCTGTCTAAACCTTGTCAGGATTTAAGTCTCATTTCTTCTTTATCACAGTCTCGACATTTTACCATGAGTGGTCTGCTCATGTGATTTGAGTGATTTGAGGCAGCTTCTTCATCAGTTCTGTATCCTGTGTCCTTCCTTGCTTTTCTTGCTCACTTTGTAATGGGATTCAGCCTTTCAGTTTGAATTGTGGAGTCTACTCAAGAGTTCATGTCCTCAAAAATACAAAGCTATACGTGTTCAGACTTTAATCTGTGTCAGGTCTCTATGATGGAGACAATAGTTCACCTCTAGAGCTGCCAAAATGATTATCTAATTTGTAAAGCAATTTGAGAATAAGAGAAAGACAAAAACAATATTTTACATTCTTCCTTTGACAGAATCTCTGCTAAGGAAGCTCTCTTCTAAATTGTTAGGGCTCCTGCCTTACCTTACTTTGATAAAGGCTTCTCTATAATGGACTTTGTGCCATCTTTACTTAGCAGATTCACCAAAAATCCCAACCCAAACAGTGCAGTCTATGCCAAGGAGTGGTCAGTTTGTTTATGTTGTCACCATTTCCAGGTCACTCCTGAAAGGTGCTGAGAGGGATTGCTATTTTGGTGTTGGTTATGTGAGACCTTCTGCAGGAATAGATCTATTTCAGTTTGACTTTGCTTTGGAATTCCACTCCTTCCTCCATCTGAGGAAGGTCAGATGGAAGTTGTGTACTTGAAAACCTCTACCCAATCCCCCTCTACCAGTCAAACATAGGCAACTTAACAGCACATTGAAAGAAGTGGCACTGTCCAGCTTGAGATACTCACTAAATATTTTGCCTGCATGAAAAAGCCTGTACATTATCTTTAAATACTATGCAAGAATAATAAAGAATTTAAATGCTTTCATCCAATCACACAGAATGTGAGAAATCTGAAGCTGTCCTTGCCCTCCTAGACTGAGCTGGGCTTGCTACTTATATACTTTTATATGGTGGATATATGCTAGACTGGACTTTGAAAGCTTATTTTTATCTTCAGTTGCCAGCATCAGTGAGACAGGACAGAGCCCTTACTGCATTTATTGGGTTAGCTTAAGCTAATTCTTCTTCAACCTTATCTATTCAAATAAGCTACACCTAAAGGCGTGGGCCCATTAATTTAGGCCTCCCTAGGCAATCTTCCTTAAATAATATTAGTCAGCAGAGAGATGTAACAAATAACTCCTCAGAACTGTGTTAATTTGGCCCAGAGCAAAATCCTGACCTGAAAAGAGAGATGGTCAGAAAGGGCTGTGAGTGAACAGGCTGCAGGGTCCTGGTCCTTCACTGGCCCTCTGCAAATGAAGGTGAGTGCAAGGCACAGTGCATGAGCCCAGAGCCCAGCAGGTACAGTGGAGAACTGTGCTGTCAAGCCTTCTCTTTATACTGCTTTTTTTTCTTCCAGGACTGTCAGCTTTTCTTAGGAACACTCTCAATTAGACTTGCACCAGTAGTGACTCAGAGTTTTTGTTCTCACATTTCTTCTTCCATTTCCTCCTCAGGCCATGTCTCCAGAAGAGCAATTCGACCAACAGACAGTGCAGTCTCCTTTTGGCTTGCTAGAGCCCCATCTAGAAGCTGGAGCTATTCTTAGTCCAACCAAGATCACTCCAGTCCCCAAACCCAGAACACAAGCTGGGAAGCCTCAGGAGAGCAGGGGGAGCAGTGAAAGGCAGCCCTTGTCAGCAAGCACAGCTGAGGCCATCGTGCTGCCTCCCCAGAACGCTCCCTTTGCCCCAAAGGTGCCACCACGAAGAAAGAAGTCAGCTCCTGCAGCTTTTCATCTCCAAGTTCTCCAGAGCAGTGACAGCCCCCTTTTTAGTGGGTCACTGTTCAACTCCAACAACAACAACCCTGGGTCCTGCCCCCAGACTCTTGGCCCTGCTCGCTCGGGTCCCGCAGCCTCTGCCAGGCCAGAGAACAGCACAGCTCAGCCCTTGGCACCAAGTGCTGCCGAACTGATGGCGAAGCTCCAGGGCCCTCCTGTAGCAGCAGGCCAGCATCCACAACGACTGGATACCAGCTCCCTTCCTGCGAACACCAGTCTTCTGGACCTGGACACACATTCTTCCTTTCCTCCTTCCATACAGGCACCACCAGCTACTTCTCCAGCAGATACTTCAGAAAATTTAAATCACCCCAACCTGAAATATTTCAGTCACTGGGTTACATTCAGTGATGATGAAGACAGCAGTGCAGTGGCAGAAGGGTTCAACAAACTCCTTGTCTCAGAACAAAACAAAAATACCTTAATGAAAACAAATACTGATTTAGAGTTGTAAAATTTTGCCTCCTTAAGTTCCTACAAAAATCATAATTATGATAAAAAAATAAATCTTTTTTTATTTAATGAAATGGATCATCTGTCCAAGCTACATTTTGTTTTCATGTTTAAAGATACGGCCCCTGGAGGGAAGTATATAGAGTACATACAACCTAACATTACCTATAGTTCATTTGAAAACTTCCTTATCCTAAGTTATTTCTTTTTATTAATCCATTTTAAGATGTTTTATTTCATTTCAGGTACAAATCATATGTAAGAACATGTTAGGAAAAAAAGACATTAAGAAAAACATTTTCCTGTGAAATGTATACTTTCATCAATTTCTGTTTGAAATAAAGCATCCTTACTTGGACAAGTTAGACTGCCACAGTCATTCTGGAATGAACATCCAAAGGGGGAATGTACACCAGTATAACAACAGCAGTAACACTGGTATTGCTATGCTGCAAGTTTCCAAAATTCAGCCTGTTTTTTGTTCCCAAGCCCAACAGCATCGTTTGAAAAGGGACTGTGGTTTTCCACATGCTGTTTTACTGGAAAGAAATGCTCCAGGCTGCTTGTGCATTGTCTGTGCAGATCCTGAGGAAATACTGGAACATTTAAGACCAGCTGATACCACAGGTATTAGCTTAGGCGTGTCTTATGCTAAAGACAGTTGAGCAATTCAATAGTTGTGTCCCTGCTCCCATTCTGTGGCTTCATAAGCAAGTGCCATGTCAGTCTTCTATTTCCACAGTGCAGATGAGAAAAGAACTGGTCCTTTTTGCCTTCCCTGTGGGGTTTACCTCTACCCCACTGCACACGAGAGATGCCATTTGTGCAAAGCAAGCAGTTAAAAATGATAACCATATCGCAACTTGGTAACTTGTTAAGAGAAGCATCAAGATCTTTTATTACTGAAGAAAGGAGAACATTTTTAAGCAGTTGGTGAAGCCAAAAAAACAACTAAGTTTAAAAAAAAATTAAGATGTATTTAAAAAGGTTTTTTTCTTTTCTCCATAGGAAAATGAATTGGCTTGTTCTCAGCTTCCTAAACACTGGGAATTCAGCCATTTTCTTCCTCACAATGCCTACCTGTTTCTCTGCGACTGCCAAATTTTGAACACAAGACATCCTGTAAGAGAGGATGCTGCCTTTAAGCACCTGTCATCCTCCTCTGCTCTCTCATTTGCCAGACACTTTAAAAAAATCCCCAGAACCTTCAAAGGCCAAGCCCATAAAACCCAGTGCTAAGCTTCTCGTATGAGTGTCAGTTTAACATGGTTGCAGGCTGGTGAATAATGCTAAAGCAAGATACTCGTTTCCTTACAAGATGACACAAAGCCTTTTCCTCTTGGTCCTCCTCTTAAAAAAAAAATACAGTGAATATTTATGGGCACATCTCAGTATAAAACATTAGCAGTAAAAAAGAGAGAGTATGGTATATGACCGTATCCAACATTTTCTGCAAAGATAATTAACAGCTCTAGGACAGCTAATTTACATGTTAATGAAAGTGTTAGCAGGAAAGCCAATTAAACTGGATTTATACAAGTCAAATAAAATCTGCTTTATTACTCTCCTTGAATAAGAGATGGATGTGGCCTTTAGCATTCTATCTTCTGTCTGTGTCTGTGGCAAGCTGCCCACAGAAGGATGAATCCCAGCAGCTCCCTGGTTTATGCTATCAATGACACCAGATACTGCTCAGTCGCAGCAAATCAAAGCAAGGGGACAGACAGTCCAGCTGAAAAGGTTACAGCACAGAATGAGGAATCTCCTGTCTCAATAAATTACCTTCCACACCAGTGCCCAACATGTGTTTTCTCAGAGGCAGGAGCTTGTGACCTGCCTGTGACCTGGTTCTAGTTTCAATGGTCAGAGGAAGCAAAGCAGAGCCAGACTTGCTCCATGTTTGGGAAATCACTACGGAAAGCTCAGACTGCAGGAGGCAGTGATTCTTTCCTTCTGATGTGGGATTAAGCCAGCCCCCACCATGTGAAAAGAAGCCAAGTAACCTGAACCCTCATTACCTGATATTCACAACCAGGGAACTCATAGCACAGCTCTGTTCTCAGCTCCACTGCTCATCCTCACTGGGACATAATCAATGGAAATCAATGTCCTCACTGACAGCTGTCAACCTTCAGGGACATACAATGGGTTGTAGGGAGTGGTTTATCCCATGACATTTTTCAGGTCATGAACCCAGTACTTGGCAATCTAAAAATTGTTGATGGCAGCTGTGAAGTCAGGTATGAATGATTTACCAGATACAAGCCTATGAGTGTCTGCTTATTAATGTGGGAGGCTTTGGCAAGACACCACATGAGCTTGCCCACGACCCATAGTATTGCAGCTTCGAGTTGCAACAGGCACCCTGGTTGCTCTGCTGCAGTTGTGGTTCCTTGGTAAAGCAACTGCCTGATTTAGCTTTTTTAGGGGGGTTCCTACTCAAACAAACAAACAAACAAACAAACGAAAAGAACCAAACATTGGTTAGAATTTTCACTCTGAGAAAACATTTTTTCCTTTTTCCTTTTTGTCCAGAAACTGCCATTTTCACCAGATGGAAAATTTCTGATTTCCAGCCAACTACTCTGGCTGGCACCAGGAAACACAGAGCAAAATCAGAGCAAAAGTCAGTTCACAGCACTGTAATCACAGCAACTGAACACTTGGTGGCTGTTGCTGCTAGAAACACCAACACCAACACAGTTACACCAGAGTGCTGGATAAGTGCAAGAGGACTGACCAACGCCTTTTGGCCCTCCCTTCCCATCTCACTGTTATACTCTTGGATGCCACAATGCAGATGAAAAATCATCTCCTCAGACAATTCACACACAACCTGCCTGCCACACCTGTAGCTGAGCCACTGGATGGGATTAAAAGAGTAGTTTGAGATCCGAGAATCTACATAAAGACACTACTCCCAATTAATGTGACGCCAGGAAGCACAAAAGCATCAAATTCCTGATGGGAAGCAGACATGAATGCTACGCCACAGACCTGCTGGCCCTCAAACTATTCTGTGTACATGCTTTAGGAGGCACTGCTGCAAAATCCAAAAGTACTACTGAAAAACTGTTTCAGTTTGGCAAAACATGGCTGAGCAGCCACCCCCCTGCACTGAGCCTCTTCACCCAAGTGAAGGGTAATGTTACATTCTCCCAGCACAAGACAATCACTAAAAAATAATGCAGGTCTTTAACAAAAATGAACACGGTCCAGAGTATTCAGCTGGCAGATCATTAACCTTTAATACACTTTATGACATATCCAAGACATTTTTAAATTACATTTTATCACTATATTCCAGAAAAATAAAACCCAAACCCCCAAACCCAACAACCCCCCCACCAAATATTAGTTTTAGAACTTACACATATATAAATACAGTTACAAAAAGGAGAACATTGCCTTAAGAGTTCCAGTTACAAAACACAGATGCATTTACTAAGATTAATGTTCAATGTCACTGATCCAAATCTGTGTAAGCCAAAGGAGTCTATTAAAATAAATAGATTTGTCACACTGAACAAGCATTCTGTTATTAGAAGTCTTGTCTAGTCACCATGAATTCCACATACTCTACTTTGTGAATACAAAGTGTACTAATATATTTAAACTCTGATGTCTAGGCCACAGTGTAAAAAAGATAAAGCTCTTTAGAAATTACGACATTTCTATTGTATTTTCTATAGAAAATACTGCCATGCAGTGTTCTTACCTACATCTCAGTTAGGGGGGAAAATGCTCTTTTTGCCAGTATAGTGCTGTACAGTATCTGTATCTGTACTGCTTTTGTGAATTTTACTTCACAACTCTCTCAACTTCCAGAAGTATATTTTCAGCTGCAGTGTCCTCCTGGGCTGGCCTCAGGAGCTGGCAGGACTGCATTGCCCAGCAGCACCAAGCCCATGCAGAACTGCAAGGTGCATCCCACCTCCTTGGCAGCGCTCACAGCCACCATTTGAAGGGCAGTAATCTTGGATCCATCTCACAGGAATGACGTGAGGAGACACCTCCAGCCTGTCATCAATACAGACCTGATTTAACAAATGGTCAGCAAAGGCAAGACAGCCTTACACAACCTGTTTGTTTTCAGAGAGAGTTGCAGGTGTAAAGAAAGGAAGCAAAGAGACCACAATAACACGAGGCTGTTTTTAACCACAGTGCAAACTATCTAAGACTTAAAAAAAGTCACTGCGTACTGCCATTTTTTTATCTGTCTAAAAATACTGATTTCTCATCAGTACTGTTAAGGTATCCTAAACATAAACTCAAATAAGACACTGCTGTTTTTCTTCGTATCTACACCAACAGATGTATTTGGGCCCCAAGAAACCAAAACATTTGTGCTAAGTTCCAGTGAGGCCTTACAATCACCTGATTTTTTTCCTGTTTTACTTTCTCCTACCTCAGCTCCAAACTCTGAGAATTAGCTTTCTTGTCAGGGCCTACATTTGTTGTGCTCTGAGCATTTTCAATGCTCTTCTTTACATCAGCTACAGCAAAGTTTCTATATGAGAAATACAAGCCAGGGATTTCAATGTACCATGCTATTGGTGTGTCCCAAGAGCAAAGCAGAAGAGCTGAGCCCATTAAGCACATCTTCAATGTGAACAAGCACAGAACTGCCCTGTCTGAGCAGATACACACGTTCCTAAGGAAAGCACTCTCACATGTTGCTAGGATTAGGAGAGAAATGTACAAGACAGTGAATATTTCTTTTCTTTTGTTTTCAGTAATGCAAACAGACTAAAACAATGACAATTTTCTAAGCAAGGCAAGTTACCAACCTGTCTATTTGTCATGAAGAAAAACAGATGCCGTGACTGCTGACAAATCTGAGTGGTCTATTAAATGAAAAGGCAAATGACAAATCCTCCTGTAATTGGGCCACTACACCAAAATGCCACCTTCATTCACTTGGATACTATTTTTTCAGGCTCCAGTCAGGCTACCTAACATGGACAGTAAACCAAAACTTTGCAGCAGCCACAGGCTGCCTCTCCTCTCTGACAAAACAAAAAACCATCTCAGTTAATTGTTTCTAATCCACTCTATAAGGCTTTACTCAGGTGTATATTTACCTGCTTTCAAAGCAAGCTTTTTTTTTTTTTTTTTGCTAAAAGAAGATACCCTGGGCACACACTTTCTTTTTGCCAAGTTTGTATTTGTTTTGAATGTATTTTGAGAAATAAATTGGAGAGGTGTCTAAAGTTCAAGATGTTCAGAAAATCATTCAGCAGCAGATACTATTGACACAGCACCCTTGTAATTCTGTAGATCCCCTAACAAATGTTAGGAGAAGTTTCTGTGTTACACCAGAGGATACAAGCAGGAAAGGATGAAAAAACCGCAGTCTCACAGTTCTTGGGCTAAAACATCCCGAATGAACTTCAGTGTACGTTGATACAGGAAAGCATCCTTCTTCTTTGGCTTGCAAATATTTAGATGGTTAACATCCACTGGAATAAGGTCTCCAAATCCTAAGTCTGGGAAAGAGAAAAAAAAAAAAAAGATGAAACTACCAGAGTTCATAAGATGACCTAGACTGAAAAGAACATCCTGCATGAGCAATTCCTCTCTCAAAAGCAACTTCTCCTGTCTTCAGTAAAACTCCTGGTTCGTCATTATTTTTTCATGTGCTAAAAGTACACACAGTTATGGCCTGATAGAACTCTGTGTTGCCACAAAACCCACACTGGGACAATACACCATTAGGTCAGAGTTCTACTGTCTTTATTTGAAGTACACAAAGGTACATTTCTCCATACAGACAACTCTGCTGAAACAAAACTTCATGTACCAGCACCTGACTGATAGCACAGTCCTGACTGAGGTTTAAGCATTGATATGATCAGAGATGTAGTTTAATGCACAGTATCTTGACTCTGAGCACCACTAACAGTCCATATTCCTTACACAAATACTTTGACATGGACATTAAAATTTGGACAAGAATGAACCTGAAATATGCTGCAAATCACTATACACATTTCTAGGCAAATGAAATATTTACATTGCCTGACTGCAGAATACAAATATTCCATTTTCAGCTACTGATTTTGGGGCATACTACAGCATTTATTCTTTCCTAACAGCCATCACTACTAACTTTCCAGTTAGGATGCTGTGACTGCCACATTCCAGTTTATTGTCTATTCACTCATCATCTAGAGAAATCCTCCATTTTGCTTTGACTTCTGTATCTTTAACCATGTAAAATTACACTAGAGCAGGATGAAGCTTTGCTTTCATGTGCCCAAGCAGACATGCAAGAATCAGGGAGCTTCCTCCTTGTCAGCATGTGTTTTGAACAGTGAGTGTTCTGGTACTGAACTGCTATGTGCCCTCTAAAGGTTTTCAAGAGTACTCATGTGCTGCACTGGGTGTTATCTCTAGAAGAGGAGAGAGATGCTAAAAAATTACAAGTGCACAGTACTCATTTGGGCTCTGTTATTCAGCCCTCTTTTTAATCTTATTTTGCTAAATAATAACAAGGAAAAGGTCCAGATTTTCAGTCCTTGCCAATAAAAATACATAAGTAGCATTTTCGCAAAACACTGCTGCTCAAGAGGACATACTGTAAAAATACTGCTAAATAGTGACTCAGAAAACCAGGGATGTATAGCTCGCCTTTTTCAGAGCATCTGACCTTGCACTCAAGTTAGTGGATTTAGCTGGTAGAAAGCCTGGTCTAAAACCTAACAAAGCAATGGTTTCTGGCTTTACAGATACCTTGGGCAGTGCAAAAGAAAAACTGAAAATATAAACAGTTTTCTATGTTAAACACACATCAAAAAAGCAAGGGAAAAAAATATCTGGTTTTCCCTTCTACAAAAGGCAGAAGGATGGAGACAACTCTTCAGGAGGCAAACTCTACTGCTTGAATTCATGAGATGTGGGAAGGTAAAGGATTCCTAACAGCTTCGTGACTTTTTCTTTCCATTAGCAGTTTACTAATTTTCTTTCTTAGTTTTTTAAAGGAGGAAACAACTGGAATTTGCAGAAGTATCTGAAACACTCTTCAGTCTACCTATACAAAGATAAACCACAGCTAGTCCTAATTCCAAAGGAAAGGACTCCAATATTAGACCAGGGACTACCCTGCTTTTTTCAACAAACCTTACTCTCATTTAGAAAAATCAAAACAAACAACTGCTATTCTAAGATCTAAATATGGCTGCTTCTGATCTCAGCAGGGAGGCTCAGTCAAAAGTTTAAACAAAAACCCCCACACTGTAATGGACTTATTTTTCTAGGTTTTTTTTCCATAATATTTATAATGCTTTCTTGTTATTGATGCTTCCATAAATAGATACCAAATTAAATAAATTAAATGGCTATTTCTCACTTACCTGCTGACTCCACAGGTACAACATGCAGTTTTAGCATGCTGCCTATGTGTGTTGGTAGGGTTTCTGCAAAACTCAACACTGAAAATTTCTTGTCTTTGGCAAAAGACAAGAAGTCATCATTCAGCTCTTTAAGGGCAGGAGAATCTGAGAAAGAGCAACATAATTTTTGCAGTGTTATAAGATCATAGCATTTTTCTGGCAAGACTACATTGCTGAAGAGATGTTTTTATTACTATGAAGTAAAAGGAGTAGCATTTTGTTTGTAATCCCTTTTTTCCAACTAGCATATGAAACAACTCGTTCTGACTCCCCCTTTTCACCCTCTGCAATCAAATGAAACAGCTACTCAGAATTACTTGCAATAATTCTATACACAACCCAAAACATAAAAAGGAGGTTTGTTGTTTTTACCCAACTTTTTCTGACAGCACGATGAAAAAACCCAAAGCACCAAGAACAGATTAGCAGAGCTCCTGTTGCTCGATGGTAGCAAAGTGAACATACCCTTGCTGAGCTCTTTAACCTCCACAGATGGGAAGAGGAGATATCTGGCATTTATAGAATATTCAGCCAGCTGGGAACCATGGTGAGGTACGCTATAAAATATGATTCCTCTGGTGTTGTTTACGATTTTATCCATTTCTGGATTCTTGGAAGCATCCACCAGCATCTTTTTGACTAGAAGACCTGGCAACAGAAGCTGAATTAATGCAGGGATTTAAATCACTGGGAAATAATGATCATGCTATATTAACCATGAAACAACTAACTGTATTCTTGCCTTGGTTGATTAGTCCTTAGATTGTCAAATATGTAAGATTAACTTGAAAAAAACCCAAACCACGCCTGAGGAGGCATCAATATAAAATGTCAATGAATGATGCAAATCCAATTTTGATTTGCTTTATGTGTTGCTAATGACATTTACTATATGCCTGATCATGGAGAAAATTTTGCCTCTGGATTTCCATTTACATGAATTTCAACTCACTGAGTTTTTAAATCAACACAGTAAGAACAAACAGCAATAAAAATCCTTTCAAAATGTGTATGCTATTAAATGTAATGCACTAAGAAAGCAGAAATCTGTTTTTCACTTTTAGGTCTTTGCCAATTTTTAAAATAATCTATTCTGAATAATTGTATTTCTACCTGAATTTGGTTAATGGCTTATTGTAAAATCTTAACTGCAAATAAATGCTTTATATCAAACAGGTAACATGCTTACCACCCATGCTATGGGATACCCACACCAGAGGTCTGTCTCCAATCCCAGCAGCTTTGAGCTTGTCAAGCAGCTCACTGCTCCTGAAAGCAATAGACTTCCTGCAAAGAAAAAACAAACAGGCATAATGGAGCATGACAGGTTAAAAGGCAAAGTTAGAACACAATGAATTTTAGTGCTGCACATTTATGAAACTGAATTAGGTAAACAAATATTACTTAGTTAGTAATTGTTTCTACATTGAAAAAGGCCAAGAACTTTTGTAAGATTGGCTTCACTAAGACAATGGGAATTGAGCTAAATTCAGTTTCCTGCTCTTGCTAGAAAGTTTTATTTTAATTTTACTCAGTAAACATTTCTGTTTTCTTGACAAGCTGTTTTATGGAGTTTTATATCGTTTAATTTACACATTGTAGCCAAACAGTTTTTATTCTATGAAAGCAATATCAACACTTAATGACCTTTACCCTCTGCAACATGAACAAACCTCACGTACTTTGCTAAGCAATGCTCAAAATACAGAGCAATGTACGGAAATTTAAAAACTAAGTGCATGATTAACCAATAAATTAAAAAAATCACAACTAATGTCAGTTAACTTGCCAGACAATAATCTCCAAATGCTTTGTACTGGAATAGTATGAAAGCACAATAATCTCCATTTTATAAATGAGAAGACTGAGCTCTGGAAAGGATAAGCTATACATTAAAGGTTGAAAATGAATCTGCATTAGAACCAAAACAAAACCAATGCCAATGCCCAATCCAAGCTCAAAAGTGCAGCATTTGCACTTTACATTACTCCTTGTAGTGTAACAAGAATCAAACACAGAAGGCCCTTGGGTAATGAAAGCATCAGGATATGGGGGCAACCACTGTGCAAAATAATTCACTTCATCTCTATTGGTCTCAGCACTCTCACTAGAAATTGCTTTAAAACACATATGAAAAGGATAATCAAATGTGTCTTTTCAGTTGAACAGTATGCTCTAGGCTAGCAGAGAGACATAAAAATTCACTTTTGAAACAGTGAATGAGACTGTACATTTAAGAGCAAACCTAAGGTTGTGTTTCTACTGTGACCTTATTGTTTCTGCTGGTTAAAAATATCTTCAATATCTTTCATTTATTATTAACCATATCAAACTATAAAATCTATCAAATATTATGGTTGGGTGACCATAAATAGCAGGTAATGTAATTTTCCATTTTGTAATGAAAAAGATGTTATCTTAGGAAAAAAAAAAGGAAATACATGTTTATTTCTTTTAACATACTTACTCCAGACAGACACAAGAAAAGTTCCTTAGAATCACAGAATCATTTCTGTTAAAAAGACCTGTAAGATCATTGAGTGAAACTATTAGCTCAAGATGGACAGCCAACTTCACCACAAACCCAAATCCCTCAGAGCTTTATCTGCCTGTCTTTATATTATCTTCAGGGATGGGGACTCAATCCCCTCCTTGGACAGTCTCTTCCAGGGCTTGACAATGCTTTCAGTGAATTTCTCCCTAATACCCAATCTAATCTTCCCCTGGTAGAACTTTAAGCCAATTCCAGTCTTCTTCGGACCTGCACAGGTAACCACCTACATGCTTCTTACTGTCATTTTCCTGTCTAACTTCAAACAGGCACATTAACAGTCTTTTCTCCCTGCTTACATGTTCTCTTTAATGCAATAATTGCATCGGTCTTTCATATAGCCAGAGGAAGGAGGGAATGAACAAGTATCAAGTTCCCAGTCTATTATAAACATGTTGAATTTTTTTTTTCCTTGCACAAAAAACATGATTAATTTTCAGAATCTTACCCTGCAAGCAGCCACACACATGCCTCCGCTGCAGTACACAAGCCAAATTTACAGTACTAGTTACATGCTTAAGTATCTGCATAAATGTTTGAAGGATTCTGATTTAAAGATCACTGAACTTAATTACCAAATTCTATTCAAGACAAAAAACCTTTACAGGCTAAAAGTGTTTTTATTTTTCAACATACCTGGCAGTAGCATCTTCCTCTGACCTACCCTGTTCAAGGTCAGTAAAAACACCATTCTTCTGGCAAGGGCAATTACACTCTGATTGAATCAGATACAGCTATTGTATTTTATCACTGAAGTAACATTTTTTGAATAAAAGTATCTTTGTATCAGAAACAATGTGGCCAGTAGGACTAGGGAAGGGATTGGTGAGGCAGCACCTTGAGTCCTGTGTTCAGTTTTGGGCCCCTCACTTCAACAAAGACATTGAGGGTCTATAGCAGGTCCACAGAAGGGCAACGGAGCCAGTGAAGGGTCTGGAGCACAAGTCCTGTGAGGAGAGGCTGAAGGAACTGGGATTGATTAGCCTGGAGAAAAGGAGGCCCAGGGAAGACCTTATCACTCTACAATCCCCTGAAAGGAGGCTGTAGCCAGGTGGGGGTTGGCCTCTTCTCCCAGGGAACCAGTGACAGGACCAGAGGTAACAGCCTGAAGTTGTGCCAGGGAAGGTTTAGGTTGGATATTAGGAAAAAATTCTTCATCAAAAGGGTTGTGAAGCTCTGAAACAGGCTGCCCAGGAAGCGGTTGAGTTCTCATCCCTTGAAGATTTTAAAAGGCATGTGGATGTGGCACTTAGGGACATGGTTTTGTGGTGGCCTTGGCAGTGCTGGGTTAACTTGATCATTTGTAGGGCCTTTTCCAACACAAATGATTCTATGAAAATATATGTTTCATTTTATCAGGAGTATAAAGCCACAGTACAGTGGTTTTTTTTGCTGTGCTCATGAAGCATTATTGCGTCACTTTAAAAAGTACTCCCCTTAAGATATAACGTTGATGATGTATTTTCATAAATTAATAGCATAATTTAGTGTCTCCCTTACCATGAAGCAGAACAGACTGTAAGAATGGATGAAGTTATCACATGTAGCTATCCATGAGGCTAAAAATTTAAGCATACCATGACTATACTTAATATTTTTCCAGATTTGATTTTTCCAATCAACAGGAAAAGTGAAATTGACTCACACTAGGTGATCCCAAGGATCAGCTTTATATGTCTGTGTCCCCCCCCGCCCCCAACCTGCAGATTCTGCATTTGTTACCTGTGAGACTCAACAGGACACTTTGCTTTCCAGTCACTCAAATGGGTGTCATATTCCACAGATATGATTCTAAGGGAAGGACAGTCTGAAGCAAGCCAGGTCTAAATTAAAGAAAAGCAAAACCAAAGGAGCTTATAATGGAGGTACGTAAGCTCTTGCAAGCAATGGAAAAAAGCTGTTACTATGGGGACAACATCAAGCAAGACTTTTGCTCTTCAGTTAATCTCCAAATACGTTTTGCACCTGGATTATCATTCTTTTATTACATGCTGGTGAACTCTAGATTGTTCCTGAACCACACAGCAGGCAAAGAATGAAGATTCATTTCTAACTCATGCATTCCTGGCTCCCTCTCCTGGGTGAAACAAGAGTTATACTAAGATTACCAACAGGAGTGATCAGTTCAAGTTTGACAGAAATACTTTAGTGTGAGTTTGCTTGGAGGAGTAATTAACTATTCACCAACAATACTTAAATAGCAATCTGCACAAAGTGAGGTACTCAGACACCTATGTAAGAAAGGAAACTTATTTTAAAATGTTATTCCATAAATCTTTTCCTCAGCAATAACATTCCATTAAAAAAAAAAAAAAAGAGAGAGAGCATAAGGAAAGTGTTGTACAGCTGGGAACAGAAGAAACACGCGGGTCCCAGACCAGCAGTTGAATCTCCAGGCAGCACCGACCAAAAGGGCCCTGCCCTTCTTTATTTTNAAGACTTTTGCTCTTCAGTTAATCTCCAAATACGTTTTGCACCTGGATTATCATTCTTTTATTACATGCTGGTGAACTCTAGATTGTTCCTGAACCACACAGCAGGCAAAGAATGAAGATTCATTTCTAACTCATGCATTCCTGGCTCCCTCTCCTGGGTGAAACAAGAGTTATACTAAGATTACCAACAGGAGTGATCAGTTCAAGTTTGACAGAAATACTTTAGTGTGAGTTTGCTTGGAGGAGTAATTAACTATTCACCAACAATACTTAAATAGCAATCTGCACAAAGTGAGGTACTCAGACACCTATGTAAGAAAGGAAACTTATTTTAAAATGTTATTCCATAAATCTTTTCCTCAGCAATAACATTCCATTAAAAAAAAAAAAAAAAGAGAGAGAGCATAAGGAAAGTGTTGTACAGCTGGCAACAGAAGAAACACGCGGGTCTCAGAGCAGCAGTTGAATCTCCAGGCAGCAGCGACCAAAAGGCCCTGCCCTTCTTTATTTACCTATTTTTATATCTTACCAAAGACAATCAAGGATTGGTGAAAAGGGTCAACACCCCTGAAGGTTTACAGGACAAAGACATGCTCAATCATCTTTTTCCACCCCAGGGAAAGGCATGAAAAACAATTCCACAAGTGCAAAACAATCCCGGCCAGTTAAGAAAAACAAGGACCATGTTTACAGAAAAAGCATGGGAAACTACAGTTACAACTCATAGGACCCTGTAAAACCAAGGCGACAGGAATGCATCCATTGCCTTGTCTTTCACAAGCAGGTGAATGATGTAGAGAACACAAAACTTAGCAAGGATTTTTCCTTGCAAGAACAAACAACTCATTAACAAAAATTTATCATCAGGAACTTGAAAACTGCCATTTGTATAACAAATTAAAGGTAATTTAGTTCAAAAAAGTAATTTGCCAGACAGTGTCTTTCCAGATGCTCTGGACAGCTCTCATTAATGAGAAAACAGCAGCCCCATGGGAAAGTGTTTTTACCTTTGGCCAGCACTGACTGTAGCCCTCTTCCCCTTCTGAGGCCTTCTTATCCAAATGCCGGTCAATGTCTTGCTGGCGCCAGGTTTTGAATGCTGCTCCCATAAGGCCATGAACAAAAAGGATGTCTGCTCTGATGGGCTGGCTGATCAACAAAAAGGAAATGTTAAGAGATCTGTGGTACATGTTGTTTTAGCAAACTGGAATTTTTAAGCTAAAGGATGCCAAAATGCTTTTTTTAACACTGTATGTAATTTCTTGTCTTACTGACAACATTTCACGATGTTTCAAAGAGCATACTTGGATCAAAACAAAAACTAGGGATCCACACAGAGGAAAAACAAAATGAGGTGTGGAAAGTACCCACCTTACAAATGATAATTTTCTATAATGAAAAACACCTTTCCCTCCAGCTACTGTTCATGCAGTTTGGTAACTCCAGCCTTATCATCATGTTAGATCTTCACTGTAACCTGAGTAACACCAGTGACCCAGGGAATAGTTGCCACTAAGTGACACCCACGCTGGAGACTGCTTCAGTGCCAGATACACAATCACTATTACTAGGGATGAACATTCACTGCACCTTAGGCCAACATGTGCTGCTGCCAGTAGAGTTATTACAAGGCACTCTATCCCAAGACAAAGTGCAAAGGTTAAACAGTTGCAACCTACACAAAGAAGTAATTAATTTCATGTTTTGTGTTCAGATTTTTCCATGCATTGCAGTAATACTCTGTCTACACCTTTGGACTGCTCCAACCACTTACATTGTTCTGCTGCTTGAGAATTTAAATTCAGTCCTCTCAAGCCACCAAAGAACAGGAAGGCCAAGGTAACATCAGTGCAGCAGCACTCTGATGTCAACTCTTCCTAAGTTTTGTAACAGAACAGTAGAACAAGTAACTCCAAGTACAGCATGTACAATGACTCCTGCTACTTTACCTGCTACGATATTGTGGATGTAAGACATAAACACCATCTAGATATTTTTCTTTCACCGTGTCCCTGTCTAGATTAGCCAAAGCTCTGGATGCATGAGAAGACTGAATGATATGTGGGGATTTCATTACTTCAGCAAGTACAGAAACCCAACCTACATTGAGAAAATGAAGAGTCAGGTTAACTGATAGAAACATCATCCAAACAACAGAACTCAGAAACATCAACCATCAAACTATACTTTTAAAATAGATGTTAAAACTTAAGAATGGTAACATCAAAATAAATTCTTTCAATCTACTCTTTACCTCAGGTAAGCCAAGGTTAGGAAAGTGGGATCTCCAAAATTCAAAAAGTCAGAGTGGCAAGGAGGCAATGTATTTTACTACTGTTCAGCTTATGATTTGAAAGACAAGCTATTCTCAGAAGAAAAAGAAAGTGTGTCAGCAGGTCAGCACAGCTGTAGCAAGAACAGATCTCAGATCTCTTTTTGCAGATAAAACACCAGGAAGATGGAGACAACGAAGCTTAAAGCGTAAAGGCATAGAAAACAACCTGCAGGAGCAATGGCAGGTAAAAAAATTGATGCTTGCTGTGAAAGTACAGAAAGTACTGGATTTTAAAATTTCTAATTTTAAAATCCAGTGTAAGAAAAACTCTTTATGCAATTAAAATATCTCTGCTATTCTAAAATTTGTATATAATTTATACCTTAGAAACATAAGACAATTAATTTGGATACAATCCTCAAATAAAATTTTAAATCAAAGATACTTTGACTTACAAATACTTAATGATACTCTAAGGTGTCAAATTTTCTTAAACACGGATGGGAATGTTCATAGACTGCTGAGAAATGTAAAGGACTATCTTTTATGTGCATACGCACGCATATTTCTTTAAAACCCAGAAAAATCTTCTTGCTGCTAGCAAAAGTGGCCAATAAATCACAATTACATTACAGTCAAGTCCATAAATAAAACCTGGGAATTTACTTCATGAGCACTGTTTCAAAACCATGTACATTATGTTGCTACTGATATAGTCAGTAAGCTGCTAATTCAAGATAGTTTACTGTAGACTGAGGAAAAGAACAAATTAACATTTGAGTTTTGTTTTAAATAAATGAAACTGCTAAAACCTTTGAGGACTGTAATTTTTTTAAAGAATAATGTATTTAAATTATGTTTCTAAGCAGAATATAAGCTGACCACTGTGGAAGTTGTACTTAAGAAGAACACTATCTAAAGTCTAATTTCAGTTCTTCAAACACAATGGAAGACTGTCAATATAGTCTGACTAAAACTAGTGTGGTCTCTGGTTTTGCATTTCTCTTACATGAGCCAAGATGAAGTCAAAAATAACTGTTCAGAATAAAAAATAAGTGTTCTGCCCCCAGATACCCCATCACAACTACTACACAGTGCATTACTGTATTTCTTCTTCCCGTGCCAGCAGATCTTGCAAGAAAAAGAGCCTTAGAGGTTCTTTCTTCTTATGCATCATCCAGCAATAAAAGAGAAGCTTTATCAACTCTGGACTAGCAGTATCCAACTGCTCATCTCCAGAGTTTGATTCACTGTCTAGAATTCCTTTTGTACTGAGAGCTCTGTCTCAGGGAGCTGCTGACTCTCCTGGTTTCAATCTCTTCTACACGTATGGTTTCAACAATCATTAGAATTTAGGAATAGTGCCATGGCTCAGAATAAAGGCCTTTACAGTCCAGCTGCCTTTCTTCAGAAGTGAGCAGTATGGAAGCTGCAGAACAATATAAGACTAGAGCAATAAAAGGACAATTATATAGTCCCAATTCTAGTCTGTACCTTCGGGTTTTCTGCAGTTAACTTGGTTTTCATGTGTAGAACTTAATGGATTTTTCTTTCCATGAATTTGTCTCATCACTCTTTGAAGCCTTTTGAGTCTTCAACTACCATAATGTTTTGTGGCAAATTTTATTTTTGTTGTGCACTATATGGAAAAACACTATTTTTTGTTCTGTTTCTTTATAATTTAATGTACAAAAACTTTTGGTCTTGCATTACAACAAACAGCAGATGACCATTCCCTCTTTGCCTTCTCTGTGCCAGTGAAGAGAATTTTATAAATCTTCGTCATATTCTCTTTCATTTGCTTCTTCCATGCTAAGTGTCTTAGTCTAGTTATTTGTTCTTTATATCACAGCCATTGCAAATTTTTAATCACCCTCACCATCTTTTCCTGTGCCTTTGCTACTTCTCCCTTGTGTAACAGAGATTAAAAATGCACACTGTACTTAACAAGCAGACACCAGCTTGAACTTATAGAGCAGCATATTAATATTTTCTATTCATTCATTTATCTGAAACTTTTCGAGTACAAATCTACCACTGAGACAGCTTTCCTTTTACCTGCACGTACTATAGATGAGTGAAGACGTTCATCCAAAGCCATATTCCCAATAATGCGGATTATGTTCCTCTGTATCTTTGCTGAATCTTTACGTAGCTGGTATATCCTCTGTAGCAGCTGAAGGCCTCCTTTAGCTTCAATTTTATCACAGTGAGAAGAAATCTGGCATTACATAGTAAATACAGTGACAATAAATAGACATTCTGCAAAAGGTTCTTTAGATGCTGTTGATTCACAAATTAGGGAGTTTTAAGAAGCAGGTATAACACAGCCCTTGTTGCACAGGAATTATTACTAATCTAGAATTTATAATGCCATATTTGAAGAGGAAGTTGATATTTTAAAATGCAAAATGCATGATCCTATGAATTGACAACTTGAAAATCTCTGAGTACCACCTCTCTACCCTTCCTCATGTCTGAGGGAGACGAAATGGTCTCCACCCAGCATGATCAAATTTCAAGTCAAGTTCAAGAGTCTGAACAGGTCAATTGTCTGCATACACTTCCCATGAGAAAAAAAATTGGTTTGTTAAAGGAATGCATTCATTTCACACCCGTCTCAGTTGTTTAAACTTTCCCACAGAAGCAGCGAGGGGTAGGAGACAAGGAAATGGCAACTCCTTCCCAATAAACCAGAGTGCATTAGAAAGGAATGTCTATAAATGCAGCTTTTCAGTTACAGTTGAAAGACAAATTACCTTAGAATGCTGTACTAAAGCCTGCAAGCAGAAGAGTTCCACTGTCTCTGAAGGGATTTTACTCAAGGTCTCACAATATGGAAGTCCATTTCCTCCAAAACACCATAAGCCTCCCTGAAATGAAAACCCATAAAAATAACACATTTCAAATGGCTACATAAAGAAAAGGATTTCTAATCTAGAATGTTAAGTGTGTAATGATCTACAGAAATTGCTTTAAAGAGTGCACAGCATGCATGCGCTTTACAAAATATACAAATTACACAAAAGTACATCATAAAAGTATTTACTGTTTTTAACTGGAAATATTAACTAGATTTTCAGTGTGTAGTCTCCTTAGTCTATTAACTTCAAAACATACAATAAAAGGAAAAAATGTAGTATTTTCATTTTGTTAATGAATGTCATCTTTTAAGATCATTTGCTTAAGCATAAAAAAGCAAGAATCAGAGTAACTCTAGACTTGCAAAACTTAGAAGAGGAGGAAGAAAGGTCCTCATTATGTGGCACAGCCTCGAAGACCAGTCTCTCAGTCACGCAGCAGAAAGACCAACATAACCTCAATAAAAATCAAAATACTTCCAAGTGTGGTGTCTTACCAAAGCTCCCTTTGTAGCACGAGCTCTGGCTGTGAAAACAGTAAAGGAGTGATAGCGTAAAAATAGCACACATAACTCTGCCATAGAAAATAAAGAGTTATTGCAGTCTGAAAACTCTAAATGAAGACTGACAAGCATTGTTATTAAAATGACATTCATTTTTGTTATTGCATCTTATAAAAAATAACAATCACTGAATAAGGAAGTCAGAACTTTTAAACAACAAAAAATGAAATTCACAAGAGAGAGTGGTTGAAACTGACATAACAATCATTATTTTTAAACAATAATGGCACTTTAAATGACATTCCTAAAGTCATTTAGGAAGTTGTTGCACAGACATAGTTGAAGAATTCCTAGATCGAGGTCTAAACAGACCACAGACTACTCCAATTCTGGTTTGGTAACAGGGACCTGTTTCAGGGAGGCATTTCCATGTGATGTGACAGTTTACTATTTAAGGTGTGCTAACCTACCATTTTACTACAGACTTAGAAGTTAAATAATCTCAGCAGTAAAAGAACGTTCAATCAACAGTAAGATGAAATGTGAAAAATCATTTTATGAGCACTACAAGGGGAAGGAATGTTTAGGACAATGTTGAAATGTCTGCTTAATGGGAAAGCTTGTAAAATATCTTTCACTACACCTTTCAACTAGTACAGCTGGGAAATATAAGCAAGCTTTCAAGCAGACAGACTGCATTTACAAGAGATTTTGCTCATGTTCTACAATCATAAAGTTTCTGTATTTCTCTTCCTCTTACAATGACCAAAAATATCTAAAAATATTTGTATCTTTGAGCTCTGCAGGAACAAAGTACCCCAATAGTTCTGTTCTGCAGACGGAAACTCACCCTTTGTGCAGCCAGAGTCTGGCTACTTTCACGTAATGCAAGAGATGTGAAGTACTGGACACATGGATCAAGACCACTCTGAGGTAAAGATACCAACAATAGGCGAAGTTCATCTTCTATGGGATAATCCTGTGAGCAGTAAGCAGAAATAGCTTTTAGGTTTTTTTGTTCAAACTATGAAGCAAAATGCAGAGGAGACATATTTGAAATAATGGAATCAGCCACACTAATGAGGCCATAAAATATGAACCCTGGACTTAAGTGCTCTACAACTTCAGCTTAATAGTTTTATCTGTGAAGACTTTGGAAACTGGTAATTCTAAAACCACCAAATAAGTGATAAAAAGCAAGCTTTACACTTCATATTTTGGTGGCCTTATTCCAATGGTTCCAAAGAGCAGAAGAAAGACCAGTTCCTCTTGGCAGAGGAAACCTAAAAGTTCACCCTCAACTACATAGAAATTTTCATAGAATCATAGAATACTTGGAGCTGCAAGTGACCCACAAGGCTCATAGAAGTCCAACTCCTGGCCCTGCAAAAAACTGCCCCAAGAATCACACCATGTGCCTGACAGCATTGTCCAAAAGCTGCTTGAATTCTATCAGGCTTGGGGCCATGACCACTTCCCTGGGGAGTCTGTTCCAGTGCTCAACCATGCTCTCGGTAAAAAACTTTTCCTGATATCCAGCCTAATCCTCCCCTGACTGAGCTTCAGGCCATTCCCTCAGATACTGTCACTGGTCACCAGAGTGAAGAGATCAGTGCCTGCCTCTCAGCTTCCCATCACGAGGAAGTTGTAACTGCAATGGTCTCCCCTCAGTCTCCTCCAGGCTGAACAGACCAAGTGACCTCAGCCACTCCTCCTACGGCTTCCCCTCAAGGCCGTTCATCATCTTCATTGCCCTCCTTTGGACACTCTCTAATAGTTTAATGTCTTTTTTTATACTGTGGTGCACAAAACTGTACACAGTGCTCAAGGCAAGGCCACACCAGTGCAGAGCAGTGGGACAATCGCCTTCTTCATTCACCAGCTTCTGATGCTGTGCTTTTGGTGCTGCTCCATTAAAATGAATGTATATTTCACAAGTAAAAATAGAGACATTTCTTTTAAGTTTTGTCTAAAAAATTAATATAAGTATTCATTTAACAAACCATATATTGATTGATAGATTCAACAAAGTAATTTTATTTGCCCATGGTCATGGAACTTGCAGTTATCTGATTCTTTGATAAAATCAGAGAGGGAGACTTATTTGCGAAGAGTTGCCATGATGATTTGCTTCAACTTCCTAAGCAGCAGGTTGGCCACTCCTAGCTTTGATCACCTAGCAATCATACTGCTGTAAAAATGTATCCACAACCATATACTGGTGTAACCCAGACTGACAGGTACAGATCCACTATCACATAATGTTACAAAGACAAGAAAGCAAAAACTGAGAATAACACACCCAATCAAAGCTGATATTCAGAGTTCTGTTGGTTAAGACACACAGGTATTTTCTAACAAGGCCTTCTGCCCCTATTCATTCTACTGGCATTACAAAACACCTTGTATACTATACTTCATGTGCCAGCTCTGTTTATTGAAGAAGCTGATGACATGACTCCTCAGACCATCACATATATAATACATACACACACATAAAAATAACTTAAAAAGAAAGCAAGGCCAAATTTATCCAATAAGGTTCTGCTGGCACCCAAAAGCTGGCAGTGAAGAGGTGAGCCTAGAGCAGAGCACCACAGTAGTACTGAGAAGGCAAAGGCCTCCAGGAGCACTCTCTATGTGTAGGATTCTGTCAAAAAGGCAACCCAGGATGATTTCTTCACATTGCCTATTGTGTACAGACAAGCAATGTCTGTCAGACTGCTAACTGGCCCAGACTTCACTGTTTGTAAATATGTCATGTGGATACACAGTCCAAGAATAATAATTGATCAATGCTTCCAACCTTGTTTCTTTACATCATGCCATTCCCTAATGCAGATAAACCCCAGGGGTATATCATATATTACAGTTTTGTATTTTGTACTTTACTACAAGTTACTTTAGAAGAACTCCACTTTCAACAGTTAACAACAAAAGCAGTAAAAAGAAGCAAGCAACTAAGAATCACCTAATACCTACTTTTCCTTTACTTACAGTCTTTATTTTTGGCAATGATGGTGGAGGCAGGAAAAAGCGAAGGTCGACATCTTTAGAGCGAGCCAAACCTATAGCAGTCCTTTGATCACAGGTTTGAGCAACTGTGCCATATTGATAATCTGTTGTACAAGAATTTCAGTGTTAGGGTTAAAACTAACCTTAAATACTTATTTCTATTTTAAATGTAGTTTATGATCCACTCTGTAAATATACTTGAAAAGAACAACCATCTCTCTGCAATCTACTTAAAAAAACTCTTTGGTTTTCTAACCACAGATTCCAAACCACAGAGGTTAGACCAGCACTACACTGAGCTGAAATACACCAGGGCACTAACTGTTCGTTATAGGCCAGTTTGGTAATTCAGTGGCAAACTGAAGGAAAAGAAAATATAACCTTGAAAACGATCAACACTTTTTTCTATAAAAATTTGCTTCTATTCCTGTTACTGTTATGCAATTCTAGAACAAAACAGACAAGCCATTTAAAAATACGTTTCACAGTTGTAGATCGGCAGTACTTTTTCTTTGGTGGTGATCATTTATACCTGCCAACTAAACTCCCTGGAGCTGAACACTTTGGTCCTAGCTGTGAAAAATTAGCACACACTTTCAGTCCTAAACTTTCTTTGACTTGGTTTTGAAGTATCAGGTTAAAAAAAAGCCTGTCTTCCTTGTGAGGCAGCTGGCAATAATAATTAGCGTTTGTGAAATGTCCAAATACTACATCAATGAGCACTACAAAGAAAGAGAGATAACAAAAAGCAACTGAATTCCTAACACTGGACACCTTGTGCTCTGAGATCCTGGAATCACCTGCCAACAGCATTCTTCTACAAAGGATAAAGCTCAGTTTTGGTACATCCTAGCTTTCAAACATTTTCAAACACAGTTTGCTAATGTAAATTCCCTGTGGAAATGATTTAGAATTTTAAAGAGGCAATTTGAAACACGATAAATCCCACGGTTTGGAATTGCACTGGAAAAGCAAAAGATCCACAACTGACTAAATTACCAAAATGAGAGTCCAGAATAGAATGACACCTGGTTTATGTAGCTTGGTCATGGAAGTGAAAGGAGAAAACACAAATACACATACACACACCTCCCCTTTACTTGGCATTTCAAGGATGTTTGCTGCTAGAGCAAAAGGAAGAACTCATTACTATTAAATAATAACTAGGACAAAAAATGGCTTACAGATAATGCTTGCACAAGCAAGCCCTCAACCTCTGGTTTGTCATTACTACCTATCAGCTCCTAACCAATTTTTATTAACTTAACCATGGCCTTAAACTCACTCCTACAGAGGCTTATAAAAAAACCACTGCCAAAACTTGTGACTGCGTTAGCAATCCCAACAGAAAACCCAAGGAACTGATGAACATGAACTGCTCTCCCACGTCACCGCAATGGTTACAATTCCCTGGTGGGGAAACAGAGGGAGGCATGCACTGCAGACACTCACAGTGTGTCAGGGTATTAGAAAAGAACAGCAACTCGAAATGTACATAATTCCCCCACATTTTAGACCAAGTTTCAGAGCATATTTATGCTTCCTGCAGCCACTAGCTTTTCTTCATGTTGTCTGCAGACTTGGAACAGCCAACTGAGACTGTGGAATTTCTGGGACAAATTAGGCTACATCAGCATACATTACCATGCCAGTGATTGTTGCTTGCCAGGTCTTGTACAGCCTGCAGTCGGACTGCTTTGTCTTCTGACTGACTTCTCTTTAACAGAAGCCATAAGGCACACTCATGATCTTCTCCATCAAAGGTACTGAATTGTTCTTTGACCAAGAAACAAATGAAAACCAAGTTACTATTAATGAGCATTTTAACCAGCCATGTTTCTATTTGTTGAGTAAGGAAATATGGGTGGTTTTTTAAATATTTTAATTTTACTCATTCACAGTAATTTAGAGTGTAACATTTTAACATTACATTAGTACAATAACAGTGACAGAAGGACATCAGTAAAACGCTGATCCTAAAATACGAATTTGCCTTATTTTAGTGGCACCAAGTTGATATTTCATATCTATGTGACACACACAACCACTGGCTAGCATTTACCAACCAGAATTAGCAGCAGGAACTGCAAATTACTAGCAACTCTTGAGGGTCTGACCTTGAAGAATTAATTTCATAGGATGACAGTGGAGATGCATATTGCTATAATCATTTAACAGAGAGTTAATGAGAATAGACAGTATGTCTCAGAAGCACAGTTTCTGATACAAATGGAAATTCTTGTTTCAAATTACCTGAAAAAGCAGCAACACTGTTCCAAAAAACTGCTGCTTTCAGTTAATTCTGTCATTTTTTGTGAAAGCAGAGCATACCTTTCTAAAACGAGGTTTTGAGAGTACTTCATCCCACAAACACCTTTTTTACACAGAACTGATATCAAATATTAACTTGCTATCTTAACTTTTAAATCTCTTCTGGGACAAGCAAAAAACCAATCCTCAAATCTCTTCTTAACCACCACTTTCATTTACTTTAAAAAAAGAAACTGTTTTAATACATAGAAAATAGACGACTGATAATCTGTATTAATATAGAAATTATAAGCTGTATTATCACAGTTTCAAGAATAAAAGAACATGTTAACTTTGTAAGAAAAAATATTTTACTTCCTAATTGCCCTACTTCTTACTGTTAAAAAATAATAATCAGAGAGAAAGTCCTGCTTTCAATACCTACCACTAAAAGGTCTCCGGAAGACTTTAGCTTCTGTTTCTAGAATTCTCCTCACTGCTTTATGGATTTCTTTCCTGGCTTTGTATGTGATACCTGCAAGAGTATTTTCATATTACTGGAAGTCTGAAAGACAGTTCCCCTCACATCACTTTTCATAAATATATGGAAAAAGAAATACACACACACACATATACGTATAAACATTATATAAAGAGATTATCTCATATATAGAGAACTGTGTATAGAAAGAACTATCTTAAAGAAAACCAAAAAACAGTCAGCAGCCTAAAATAAATTTGGTGACATTCCTGAGGTAACAGACCTCAGGAAATAAAACCTTCCTTATTATATAAGGGTGATTTCCAGAAACATTCTGTTCTCTTAGAATTTTGTTTTTAGAACTCAAACTATTATGCATCGTACCTTGATATTCACTTGGCCTTAGAGAAGCTGTTCGCACGTATACATAGGATTTAAGCTTTTCTTGATGTAGAGCTTGAGTATCAATTTGCAGTAACTTATTTAAGGACAGGACTTCATAGGTAATGAATACAAAACCTCTTTAAAGAAAAGAAAACTGCATATGAATATCAGCAAAAACAATATAATGAAAAAATGTTAGCTATCACATTGGTATAAATCATCCAGATTTTACAAAATACATAAAATATATAAAGTCTGCAGATTATTTTGATTTAGCAAAGTAGAGAAAAGGCTATAAAATACTTAAAATAAGATATAACTATCAGAAATTGTGCTTTCAAGGCTATATTCTACCATGTCTAATGTCCCATAATATTATCATTTTATCATTTTGAAAGATACACATATTAAAATTTTAACTATCCATAAATTATATATATATATATAATCAGTTACAACTTACCCTAGTATAAGTGATCCGGTTATCTTTGCAATTTTTCCTTGAAAAAATTAAAACCAAATGTCAAACAAAGTTCTGTGCATCACCTCAATACAAACACAGTTACCATATGATAATCAGAGAGTAAGAAAACTATCCATTAAGAACAAGTTTTAAAATTTTTTTCTTTTGCTCTCTGGCTTTCAGGAAATTATAAACCAAAATTTACAAATGGAGAAAACACTACTTGCTTTGGATTTCCTGCTCTCCCACACAAGATGATAAAACATGTACCCTGCCAGTGCCATTTACTTTAAATATTGCTACCTCTCAGTTGCATTCATTGCTCAGCTACAAGAACCAACAGGAAATTTTTTCTCTGCCTGTAAAACTAGCAGTGATTTGGAAATCTAAAAAATTTTAAGGAGTTAACTTTTTCTTACATGTTGGAGCTATATCTTCAATGTATATTATTACATAAGGACTATGTATGTTCTTTGAGAAGTCCTGCAGAGTCTCCATAAGAAAATACATTTTTAAAAATAATTCCAATGAATCTAATCCATAAAGCAAAGAGAAAATAAATACATGCCACTTGCAACAATTTGCCTTTTCAGCCTAATGATTCCTTTCAGATTTCAGCTACTTTGTACCTACAAAGTCGATCTGATTATCTGGATATAAGGATTTCTATACAGAGAAACTCTTATTATGACCAGTAGCAGCAAACCCAATGGAACACATCTCACCTATCATGAATAATTTCTTTTCCTCAGCATGAACTGGGAGATTTGCCCCACAACCACTGCTACCAGCTTCCATCTTTGTGAGGCCATAAGAATTTTGCATGCAGACAAGAGGCAGCAGCTACATGTTGAAGAAATAACTGGCAGAGAAGTTTGAAAAAGAAAAAAAATGCAATGCTTCCTGTAGAGCAGAAATTGAAAAATCCTGTCTTTAATGCTGAGAAATAAATTTCAGAATTGTAAGAATTGTCATTATATGCCAAAGGCACCTAAGAAAGTAGAGACTAAGCAGAACTCAGAGTAAATAAAGAAAAAGAAATAATAGAAACAAGCTTTATTCACTGTTTATGAATGTTAACTATTTCATGGCTCTAGAGGTTACAAATAAAATCAGGTACAAATGGAACTGAAGATAGTTTAAGGAGATCACATTTAGTTAGGGAAAGACCCTCATGTAGTGTTTGTATCTGTTCCCAGATAATCTGCCAGTGTCATATTACACATCACTATGCAAAGCAAGGTCAGAAGCAGAGAGCAGGGACAAACAGAAGCTTTTAATCACTAAGTATTCAAGGGCTTAAAACTTAAGTATCATTTAATTATGCATGGTATCATATCACTCCTTTTTATTAACACTTCAGATCAATACATAATAAACTGTACTTACTGATATCATTCCAGGGCAGGTGTGTTTTAGTGGATGGACCAGAAGTTCCTATTTTTCTGTAGCAAAATACACAGTAAGCAGCCACTGACATTCTGCATTTTGAGGGGGGTGGAGAAAAAAAAAGTAAGGATTGATTAGAGAATTACAGCAGAAATCTTGTAGCATTTTTTTCCTCTCTTTTTACAGTAAAGGTCATGATGGCAAAGGTCACAATAAACCATGTTTGTCATTTTGCTCCATATAAAGCACTCCAATTAAACAGCTCTATAAACGTCTCAATTTAATGGGCTGAATTTCAATTATAAGAAAAGTTTAAAGCAGTTTTTTATCAATTATGTTACTGTTGATTTTAGTGACTAAGTATCTCCAATTAACTTCCCTGCTTCTAAGTTTCCTTTCCTACTTCTTAGTCACCCTTCCTTAAATACCAGATATGGTCCTATTTCCCTCAAGACATTACTCAGTATGACATGGACTTTAACACAACTCAGTAACCAACTGCTTTTAAAGTTCACAATTTATTGCGTTGGCAGTTAAGTGTTTTATTTTGACTAACAAGGCTTAAAGAACTACTACATATAAACTAACACTTTTTGCATACACCGCAGAAGTAACATGAAACTCATATATTGTAAGTGAAATTTCAGTGTCTGCATTTATACTAACTGAAATACTGAGTTAATGGGTTTAAATGGATGTAAAAGCACACCAATATCTCTCACATACTAATCAAATTCTTGTTTGAAACATAGACATCCTTATTAAATGTCAAATTAGGCCTCTGTCACCACAATCACTATTAACTCAAAACTATAAAATATGCAAACCTGATGTTGAAATATGGAAGCCTGATATTCTCCTTGAATTTCAGGTAATCTCTACAGACCAAGAAAAGTGCTTATATCACTTTCATTGTCAGTGCCCAGCATCTCTAAACAAGGGGACTATTTCTGTTTCCTTCCTTTAACATGTCTTCCCTTTCTTTGCATTTCACCGAAAGTTTTGATTTTTCCCTTCTCTCTTGCTTGTGTTTGGGAGATTTTTGAAAAACATCACCATTACCCCAGCACTGTCACAATTACTGGAGACTGCTTTTTGACTTCTAGAATTTCAACATTGTTTATTCATTCACTTCAACAGAGCACACCACACTGTGAAACACTTTTAAGATATTGATTATCAGTCCTGAAGAGACACCTCTCCCACCTCCAAACTCTGTCTCATGACAGTTCATTTACTACCTTTATTCACAGAATTGCAGTACTCACATTTACTCTTCTCTCTAACCACAGTCTGAAATAAACATGTGGTTCACTGATAGCACGTGCCACGATTACTAAAATTTAAAACACGCACCTGCAAACACAGAAGGCCAAATTGCATGCCACTTCTCTGTTGCCAGGAGTTTCTGTTCAGGTCCAATGGCAAGTATCAAATCTTAAGGGTCTGGAATGGACCTTAAAGATCACCTAATCCCAACACCCCTGCCATGGGCAGGGACACCTCCCATCAGACCATGTTGCTCAAGGCCTTATCCAGCCTGGCCTTGAACACTTCCAAGGTTGAGGCATTCACAAACTTCCTGAGAAATCTGTTCCAGTGTCTCACCATCCTCACAGTCAACAATTTATTTCTAAATACTCAATCTAAAATTCCCCCCTTTTTATTTGTACCCATTACTCCTTGTCCTGCTCTACAGTTCCTGACTAAGTGTCCCTCTCTGACTTCCCTGTAGGACCCTTCAGACACTGGAAGGCTGCTATGGGGTCTCCATGCAACCTTCTCTTCCCTAAGGCTGACGTGCCCCGACTTCCTCAGTCTGTTTTCACAGGGGAGGTGCTCCAGGCCTCTTTATCAACTTCGTGGCCCTTCTCCAGACTTGTTTCAACACTTCCTTGTCGTTTTGATGCTGGGGACCCCAGAGCCGGCTGCAGGCACCCCAGGGACCGCAGGTGGGGTCTCACCGGAGCGGAGGAGGGGGCAGAATCCCCTCCCTGGCCCGCTGCCCCAGCTCAGCCGGCTGCCCTCGGGGCTGCGAGCGCGCACCGCCGGCTCACGCTGCGCTTTCCACGCTTAGGGACACACGAACATAATGCAGAAGGACCCACTTCGAACCCTGTTCGACAGCTGGTCCAGGCAGCACAGGGGTGCCCCTCGCGACTGCGCAGCTGGGGCGTATTAAAAACAAAAACAACAAAAAACACCACCGCAAACCCAACTTTAAGCGATGCACCACGTAAAAGCGCAAGGAGCCAAACGGGGGTGACTCTGTACCTCTTTCCAAGGGGGACGAACAAAGCCCCTGTTACCCTGAGCCCCGGGCCCACCGTGCCGGCCGCAGGCCGCCATCCCCCCACTCCCCCTCTCTCCCCTCT
>VZTZ01031648.1:1801-11880 GCA_013400955.1 Drymodes brunneopygia
GGTGACATCATCGTCCTGTGCCCCCCAGCCTGGACCCACGGGGACCCGCGGAAGGTGATCCACCCCACGGACAGCCGCGGGCAGTTCTGCGGGCAGCAGGGGACCCCCAACGAGTGAGTGCCGGACGTGCCTCTTGGAGAGACCCCGAATTCCTCGCGGGGGGGTTTGGTGGGTGGTTTCCCCCAAAACTGGGCGGTTTTGGGTTTTGTTTCGCAGGAAGAAACCTTTCCTTTTTTACTTCGACATCGTCAAGTGCGCCAGCCCGCTGGTGCTGCTGGAGTTCCAGTGCCCCACCACGCAGGTACGGCCCGGCCCCTCGGGACCGCGGCGCTCCCCGAATTCCCCACGGGATCCTGCAGCCCCCCGTGTCCCCCTCCTGTCCAGATCTGTGTCAGCAAATGCCCAGATCGATACATGACGTACTTGACTGCCTCCGGCAACGCCGCGGCGCTGGAGTATTACCGGGATTTCTGCACCCCCGAGTTCAAGAACTCACGCAAGGTGGGTTTTTTTGGGTTTTGGGGTCGGTGTCCCCGCGCTGTGGGGCGATTCCTGCCCAGAGCGCTGACCTCTGGCTCATTGTCCCCACCCAGGGTCCCATCGAGGTGCTCAAGGACAAGGAGTGCCCGGCCATGCTCATTCCCAGCACCCCACGTACGTCCGGAATTAATGAGCTTGTTAACGACTCTCTGGCTTCCAGCGGGGTTTTTCGGAGGCTCTTTGGGGGTTCTGGGGGTCCCGTGGGGCTTTGGGCCGGTTTTCCCAGCTGAGCCACCCCCTCCTCTGTCTCACCAGTGGCACGGAGATGCTTCCCGGCCATCCAGGCCAAGAAGGGCGTCATCATGGTGGGCAACGAGACCACCTACGACGATGGCCGCGGGCGCCGCAGGAACGTCACCGAGCTGCTGGAAGGGGCCAAGTGAGTCCCGGGCCAGTGCCCCTCGTTAAGAGCTGCTTCGTTAGCGCTGCTTCGCCCGTTTGAGGCGTCAGGTGCTTGCCAGAAATCCTGCACCAAAATCATGTGTTGGAAACGGGAGTGGAGGGCGGCGAAGGAGACGCAGTGGGAATTTGCCACGCAGAAATGTTGGATTTTCTTGGTTTTGGGGTCTCCCGCCTGGCTCCCTCTCCCATTGGTGTTTCCCGTTTCCTTGCAGGAAAGCCAACGTGGTGCTGGAGACCCGGCAGCTGGCCATGAAGATCTTCGAGGATTACACGGTGTCCTGGTACTGGATCATCATGTGAGCATGGGGCAAAACTTGGGGATTTCTAGGATTTTACAGTCCTCGCCCTGCCTCTCCCATAATTTCCATTGAGCACGAGCAGTGACATCACTCCCGTCCGTCCCCACCATGGTTCCCAAATTTTGGGGACGCTGGGGCGCCGTGGGAGGATGGTGACGCGTGGTCACCTCCCTCCCGCAGAGGCCTCGTCATCGCCATGGTGGCCAGCCTGATCTTCATCGTGCTGCTGCGCTTCCTGGCCGGGATCATGGTGTGGGTGATGATCGTGATGGTGATCCTGGTGCTGGGATACGGTGAGCAGGGGGCTGGGAGCCTCTCCTGCCTTCTCCCCATTTCCCTTTCCCCATTTTCCAGCGGGATTTGCACTGCAAAAGTTCACGCTCCGGGTGTCTCCTCCCTGCGCGGCATCCGGCTCTGCCTTTACCGTGAAAATTGGACGATTTTCTGCTTTTTGCCGCAGGAATCTTCCACTGTTACATGGAATACGCCAAGTTAAAAGGGGAAGCGGGGTCGGACGTGTCCCTGGCGGACCTGGGCTTCCAGACCGACCTCCGTGTCTACCTGCACCTGCGGCAGACGTGGCTGGCGTTCCGTAAGTCCCCAATTGGGGTGGGGCATGGCAAGGGGGGGTCCCAGCGGGTTTTTGGGCTGTGGGGGGTTCCCTGGGGAAGGCCAAGGTGGCCCTGATGCTGCCCCTTGGGCTCCCCTTCCCCTCGCAGTGATCATCCTGTGCGTGCTGGAGCTGGTGATCGTCCTGCTGCTCATCTTCCTGCGCAAGAGGATCCTCATCGCCATCGCGCTCATCAAGGAGGCCAGCAGGTCTGGCTGTCCCCGTCCCCACTCCCCACGGCCGCTGTCACCCATTGCTGTGGCGTTTAACTGGGGTTTTACCATGGTTTAACCGGGGTTTAACTGGGGTTTTACCATGGTTTAACCGGGGTTTAACTGGGGTTTAACCATTTTCTCGCAGGGCCGTCGGCCACGTCATGTCGTCGCTGCTGTTCCCCTTGTGCACCTTCTTCCTGCTGTGCCTCTGCATCGCCTACTGGGCCAGCACTGCCGTGTATCCTTTTCTCTTCCTTGTCCTCATTCTCATCCTCCTCCCTGCATCCCAAGGTCTCCCCAGGCCTGGAACAGGATCCGCGTGCGGATCGCCCTTAAATCTCTGAGGTTGAACCCAAAACAAACGCTGGGGTGGAAGAGCGGCAGCGGGAGCTTGGGAAGAGTGGAGCAGGGCCTGGTTTGGGTTTAGGGTTGGGTTTGGAAAACGGCCTCTCCTTAACGGTGACCCGCAGCTTCCTGTCCACCTCCAACGAGGCCGTTTACAAGGTGTTCAACGAGTCCGCGTGCCCGTTCTCTGGGCAGACCTGCCAGCCTGAGGTGAGGACTTCAGGAAACTCAGAACCTGCCAGAGATGAGAATCTTTGGTGCCTGAGAAATCCCTGGATGTCTGGGTGCACTCCCAGTGGAATTCCACCTTTCTGAGCTGGGGTGCCTCGGGCCATTCACTCGTCTTGAGCTGTCGCGTACCCTGGGCAGACTTTTGGTCTGAGCTTCTGGAAAATTAAATGGGACAATGAGGTCTCTGACCTTTGTGGGTCACTCTGGGTTGACCGGCGGTGTCCTGTGTCCTCTCCAGACCTTCAACACCAGCAATGTCACCAAGCTGTGCCCCGATGCCCAGTGCCTCTTCGCGTTCTACGGCGGCGAGACCGCCTACCACAAGTACCTCATCGTGCTCCAGTTCTTCAACGTCTTCATGTTCTTCTGGCTCGCCAACTTCGTCATCGCACTGGGCCAGGTGACACTGGCCGGCGCCTTCGCCTCCTACTACTGGGCCTTCAAGAAACCCGACGACATGCCGGCCTTCCCGCTTTTCTCCGCCTTCGGCCGCGCGCTCCGGTGCGTCCATCCCCGCCAGGGCAGCCGGGAGCTCTGGGGGGGTTGTGCCTTTCTAACCGGGGTGGTCCATCTCTAGGTACCACACCGGCTCGCTGGCCTTCGGCTCGCTGGTCCTGGCCATCGTCCAGGTCATCAGGGTCACCCTGGAGTACCTGGACCACCGGCTGAAAGGTACCAGGGTTGGGATGGGAATGGGGGGATGAGCGGGGCTTGGAGCAAGCTGGGATAGTGGAAGATGTCCCTGCCCGTGGTGGGGGATGGAGTGGGATGAGCTGCAAGGTCCCTTCCATGATTCTGTGGAGCGTTTCCCGGGGCGGGAGCCAAGAGCCGTGCCGTGGCCGCAGGCTCAGCCAGCCCGCCCCCGTGCCAGGGAATTCTGTGCCGTACAACCGCGCATCGGGAAATGTCAACAGCGAGCAGGGGTGTGGGAAGAGCAGCCTGGGCCTCACGTTGGGCTCCCAGGGGGCCGAGAATGGGGCTGGGGGGGTCGCTGTGGCAACAAGGTCTCACTGGGGACCTTGGAGTTGCTGCTGGAAGATCCAGCCCCTCTGGCTTTGCCGCTGACCCCTCTCCCTGTGCTCTCCAGCTGCCGAGAACAAGTTTGCCAAGTTCCTCCTGAGCTGCCTCAAGTGCTGCTTCTGGTGCCTGGAGAAATTCATCAAGTTCCTCAACAGGAACGCCTACATCATGGTGAGTCGCCCAAAACCGATGCCCTTGAAGGGTGGAGGCTGCCATGGGGCAGCTTGGGGATTTTTCTGGGAGCTGCGTCTCCCGATGCCGTGGGAACACAGAGCTTTGTGGCATTTTCCAGCTGTTTGGCTGGAAAACCTTGGCCTCAGCCCTATCCCGTTGGCTTTGGGGAGAACCCTCTGCGGGTGGGGGTACTCAGCTCTGGGTCTCCACGGTGCCTGATCCAGCAGTGGGTGAGGAAGCGCTTCCAGGGTGGGATTTGCACCCTCCCGGGGGCGGTGCACTCAGTGCAGCCCCGTTTCTCTCTCCTCGGCCCGGTTTTTCTGCCCCAGATCGCCATCTACGGCACCAACTTCTGCACCTCGGCCCGCAACGCGTTCTTCCTGCTGATGAGGAACATCATCAGGTGAGGTCCTGTGGGAATCACCCCAGACCGTTTGCCATCCCTGCCTTGGCTGCTTCTGTCGGAACTCAGGACGGAGAGTGGCTGCGGAGGCTCATCCCCCTCTTGTCTCCAGGGTGGCCGTGTTGGATAAAGTCACGGATTTCCTCTTCTTCCTTGGGAAGCTCCTCATCGTGGGAAGTGTGGGTAAGTGCTGGATTCTGGAAGTTTCTCCTCGAGGCATCCAATTTTTGTCACCGGTTGTGCTGTCCCAAAAGCTCTGCTCAAGTCACCCCTCCCGTGAAGCTGCTCCTTTCCATCCTGTTTTCCATCTTTTTCATCCCTTGCTTTCCCAGGAATCCTCGCCTTCTTCTTCTTCACCCAGCGGATAAAGCTGGTCCAGGACACGGCGCCGCCGCTGAATTACTACTGGGTCCCGATTCTGGTGAGCTGCCCTCTCTCTTTGGGGTGACTTTGGAAGGAGAGGACAGAGATGCCCCACACGAACCCCTCCCCACACCCGGCGCCTCAAGGACCTTCTTTGTTGGAGGTGTTTTCCCAGTCACCAGTGCAATGAGCCCTTTGTTGGCAGCTGCTGGCGTCGCGCCCGCCTGCGCTGCCCACTTTGGCCTCCATCCAGTGGTGGCTGAGGCCTTTTGTCCCCACTCGGGCTGCTCCGAACAGTCCTGCCCTGTTCCCTTCTCCTCCTTCCCCTGGGGAATGTGGGATTCAGCACTTTCCTCCTCCTCCTGGCCGGGGCTCCGGGCTCTGTGCCGGCCGCGGCGTCAGTGCGCGGTGTCTCTTCCAGACGGTGATCGTGGGCTCCTACCTCATTGCCCACGGGTTCTTCAGCGTGTACGGCATGTGCGTGGACACCCTGTTCCTCTGCTTCTGTGAGTATCAGCAAAAACCCCCTCTGCCATCAGGCTGACCCCCAGAGTGTCCAGTTTGGGGGTTTGCTCCCAGTCCCGCGGTCCCTCTGTGTGGTTTTCTCACGCTTTTTCCTTTCCTGACTCCTCACCTGCGTTCTCACCTGCTCTCCCCCGCCTGCTCCAGCAGAGACCCCCAGCCTGTCCGTGGGCTCCTGCGTCTCTCCCTCTGTTTTGGTGCTTTGGGCTCGGTGGAATTAACCACAACTAACCTCAGTTTCCTTTTTTTTTCCTCCCTGTTTTCCTTCTTTTCCATTCCTCCGTGTCTCTGGTCACACATTCTCCATCCTCCACCTCCGCCCTGTCTCTCCCCGGCTCTTCCACTGCTTTTCGCTCTTCCCCTTCACGGCCGCTTCTTCCCGGGGCTGGAAAAGGTGAAGATCTGGAGAGAAACGATGGATCTCCGGAGAGGCCTTACTACATGTCCCCCGAGCTCAGCGAGATCCTGCTGAAGGGGCACCTAGAACCTTCCAAAAGCGCCGATAGCCAAGGCTAAGGCCTGGCACTGGGTGGAGGCCGCGGGACCCTCCCGGCCCCCTGACCCCAGCAGTGACTCCCGTGGTGCTGCTCTGTCCCCTGGAAGTCCTTCAAGGGTGGCGGGTGCCAACCCTCTGCGCCCGATGGTGTCCAATCCACCTTCCTGCCCAAAAATCCATGTTCCTGCATTGAGAGAACCCACCCGGAGTCGGTTGGGGGTCCCGGTAGCGCCCAGCGAGGAGCGCGGTGCCTGGAGATCATCGTGGTTTTGACGCAGAGACCTTTGTTCCTGAGGGAGAGCTGGCCTGGCTGGCACGAGGGATCCAGAGGGATGGGATTTTGTGGGATGGGCTGAGTGGGTTCCGCTGCCCCAAACTGGTCTCTGGGCGTTTCCTCTGTGTCTGCTCCAGCCAAGAGCAGCGAAACTTTCCTTGCCCCTTTCCTTGCTCTTTCCTTGTCCTTTCCTCACCTCTTTCCCTGCAATTTCCTCACCCTTTTCCTCACCCCAGCTCTATGCAAACCACAAAATTCCGAAGGATTCCAGTCGAGGTTTGGCTTAACACCCGCTGCTTCAGCCCAGCTTGTCCCTGTCCCCTGTCCCAATCGTTGCTCTGGGGCAGGAGCCGTCACCAGTGGCCGGTGGGACTTGGTGGCCGCTGGAACTCAGAGGGTTTCACTCCAGGCGTGGGAGGGTTGGGATTTCTCCTTCAGATAGCCCAGAAATCATCAAGATTTAAAAAAACAACTCTTGTGGCTCAGCCTCGGCCACAGCTCCCAGCCAGACCTTCCCAGGACAAAGCTGCAGTGTTGACGCTCCCATTTCCATGCCAGAAGGATCCAAATCCCTCTCAAAACACCCTCTGGGCGCTGCGAGCCTGGGGCTTTGTGGCTTTGTGGCTTTGTTTGGTTTTGGGGTGTTGTTTTTCCATGGCTGGGATTTTCCGACTGCTTGGCATCCGGGGAACGTTCCTCGTTGGCGTGTTGGGAGCACTCCCCGTTGGTGTGTCGGGAACGCTCCCTGTTGGTGTGTTGGGAACGCTCCTCGTTGGCACATTGGGAACGCTCTGTGTTGGTGCATCGGGAACACTCCTCATTGGCACGTTGGGAACGTTCCCCATTGGTGTGTCAGGAATGCTCCTCTTGGCAAGGGCGTTGGGCAAATCCCAATGGGAATCGCTTTGCGTTGGCTCCAGAGCTCTTGGGAAGAGCTGAGGGGTCCCTCCTGCCTTGGCTCTGTTCAGTGTTTCCCCCTGAAAAACAAAACACCCAAATTTCCGCTTTTTTCTCAATCCCCGCGGTCCGTTCCCAGGTTTGCTGTGGCAGAGGTAGAAACCCCCGTTCCACGATGAGCCCAGAGACTTTATTTAATCTGGGATTGTTGTTAGAAAATCCCAGGGGCCTCCGTCACGCCAACCCCCGTGTCTGCCCCCGCCGCGGGGCCGGGGATTTCTCTTTGCAGTGGAAGACCTGGAGCGCAACGACGGCTCGGCGGAAAAGCCCTACTTCATGTCCCAGAACCTGAGGAAGCTGCTCAAGAAGACCAACAAAGGCCAGCCCGACGCGTAGCGCCGCGTCCGGAGAGCGCCCGGCCCCGCCTGTCCCACGTGGAATTCGCCTCCATGGACCTTGGACCACCCACTGCCCCCCCCCCGGCAGCGTGGGGGGATCGGTAAAATGCGGATTGTTGATGACTCGGCCTTAAATCCTTGCGCTGGTGACGGTGACGAGCTTGTCACCGCTAACGAGCCGCAGGGCCCTGTGCCAGTGCCGCTCCTGGGCTGCGACAGGGGCAAAATCCCAATTCCTGGGGTTCAGCGGCTCCAAAGTGAGTTTAATTGGGTTTGATCCCATTGTGATCCCGGTAAATCCTTCCGTGGTCGGCCTTTCCTCGGCGCCCGGGGGGATCCGGGCGGATCTGGGCGCGGAGGTGACGCACGAACGAGCCGGGAGCTTCAGGCAGCTCCTCAAGGGGTGTTTTTATTGTGGCCCCCTACCCCAAATATTGAATTATGGTTGTTCATTCCCGCCCGGAGAGCTGGGACGGGCTGGAATCACTTCCCATCCCTTGCTGCGCTTTGGCGACACCCCAGGACCCTGTTTTGGGGCCCTGATTAATTAATTCTTTTACGAATAAGCTAATTAGTGCTTTTGTAGCCACTGCAGGGGGTGAGGGTGGAGGGGAATGAGGGGGTCCTCGAGCAGAATTTGGGGCTTGAGGCTCTGTCCAGTTCTTGCACCTCTTGAGGACTGGCAGCTTCCGCAGATTCCTCCCCAAAATCTGCATCCGGTCCCCAAAATTGTCAGTTTAGGGGCAAACCCTTCCACAGCTTCCCAAACGCTTCACCTGCATAAGAGATTTTGGGACATCATCCCCCAGAGCGTGGGGAGGGGATGCAGATGGACCTGGGGGGGGTTTTGGGTTCATTCTGGGTGATTTTAGCAAGGCCAGTGGCAGCCAACACCCTGCAGCTCCTGCCAGGAGGGGAAAAAGGGATTTTTTTTTTGAGCTGGAAAGGGGTCAGTTAACTCTAAAATGTAACAAAATAACTTAAACCCAAAATGTAACAGAATTAACCCCTCCTCAGACCAGGTGTAGAGACAGGAGCAGAGCCACCACCAGCAATTGGGCTTTTTTTGGGGGCTCTGGGAATTGGTGCTGAGGGATCCCTTTGGCTGCTTTTTATCCTGATTCCCCTGACCACCCTTAGGCTTTGTATCGTCCAGGGGATGTTTCTGTGGAATTATCCAATGCTTTGGGGGCTTTTCTATATTTTGCTTTTCCAGGATGTTTTCAGTTATGGTTTATTTGGAGCTTTTCCAGAGAATTTTTGGGGGCAGGTTTTGGTTTCTCTGGCGCTGCTGGGCAGAGATTCCTTAGGTGGAACCAAACACTGTAATTTCCCTAATTTTTTTTTAAATTTCCTAAATTTTCCCTTTTCCCCCTCGTTTTTCGGCGCAGCTGATCAGTGGACAGAGGTGGAAGGGGATAATTGAAGCCAAAAAAATGAAGGAAAAGGTGAAACTAGAAAGGTGAAGGGAAAGACAGAAAAATGAAGGGAAAGGTAAAAACAAAGCTAAAAAAGTAACAGTAAAGCTCAACAAAAAAATGTCAAATGAAGCTAAATAGAGGCAAATCCTCTCTGTTTGGGATAAGGGGGAATAATGACCAGACCTTGTTCCACTTACAGCCATTCCAGCACCTCCAGCGCGTGTCCTGCAGCTCCTGATACTGGTTCTGGATTAATTCAGTTGTTCCCCTCCCTGTGCAGGTTTCGGGGTGGTTTTAGTTTAATTTCTGCTCAGAACATTTGTGCTGGGGGTAAATTCCCTCTCACTCCTCGATTTTCAGCTGTTTTCCTCCTAAATCCTAAATGGGTGCAGGAATGCTGTGGGAAGCAGCCGAGGAGCGGCAGGAATTGGGTTTATTTGCTTAAAAAGGCAAAAAACAGCAGGAATTTGGAAGGCTGGAAGGAAAGGTGGTGAAGGAGAGAAGAAACTTGGGAAAACGTGTTCCTGGGGAAGCCGGGCTGGCTCGGCTGCCTCCCAGCAACACAGGATTTGAGGAGAATTAAGGATTTTTATTCCCAATAAGCCCAAGTGGCTTTTTAGAGGTGAAAACTGACTGTGGTGGGGAGCAGTGAGGGAAATATTCCTGTAAATTAGGGTTTTTTTGGAAAACTCAGAGTGAGAGCAGCTGTCCGGGGGAATTTAGTGTCCGGAAAAGCTTCACTCCAAGACTGGGTTCCTTCTTCCAGGCAAAGCTCTGTGTTCAAGGCATTAAATTATGGAATTTAGGAATATCGGCGCTTTGTTTCCCTGTCCAGAGATGCAGCTTCTTTGTCCCTGCAAACCGGATTGTTCTGCGGGCAAAGAAAAAACCCAAATCCTAAAAAAATGCTAAAACCCGCAGGGCTGATGTTTTACACGAAAATGCTCGTTTTTTTCATGTGTTTTTGAGGCATTAACGGTGCTGTGACTCTCTGGAGTCTCCGCGCGGTTCCGTCGGCGTCAGCGTCGCGAACAACAATAAAAAAGTGCCTGTTTGGACCTCGTTTTGTTGTGTCCTTCCCTGTGACATCATAGGGATCGGATGTCACGGGCTGTGACGTCACAGGGATCGGATGTCACAGGCTGTGACATCACAGGGATCGGATGTCACGGGCTGTGACGTCACAGGGATCGGATTACACGGGCTGTGACATCACAGGGATCAGATGTTACGGGCTGTGACATCACAGGGATCGGATGTCACAGGCTGTGACGTCACAGGGATCGGATGTCACAGGCTGTGACGTCACAGGGATCGGATTTCACAGGCTGTGACATCATAGGGATCGGATGTCACAGGCTGTGACATCACAGGGATCAAATGTCACAGGGCTGTGACACCAATTCCGCCGAATTTCACCCCAAAACAGCCGTTCTGGCACTCACTCAGCCCTTTCAAAGTCGGGGGGG
>VZTZ01031648.1:12710-26261 GCA_013400955.1 Drymodes brunneopygia
CCGCACTCGCGTGGGGACGGGGATGGGGGGGTCCGAGGGGGGCTGGTCCTTTCCCGACCCCCTCAGCCACCCTTGGGTGGGATGTTCGGGGAGGGGGGGTCATGGAGGAGGTGGGATCATCCCCCTTGGAGGGGCTGAAAGCCCCTCTGCCCTCCCCATCCCTCCTCATCCCGGGCTGGGAATTGCGGCGGGATCATCCCCTTTGGGAGGATTTTAGCCCCTTTTCCCCCTCAGGACCGGGATCCCGCCTCTCCTCCCTTCAGCTTTTCCCGGCCTCTCTCCCTGCTCCCTCACCGTTCCCGCCGGTCCAGCCCCGTTATCCGCGGCCGCTCCGTTTCTGGAGGGTTTAGAGGAACAAAAATGCAGGAGCCCCTTCCCGCCGCGGCTGCTCCGCAGGGACTGAGGGCTTTGTGCCCCCCTCGCTCCGGGATTCCCGCTGCAATCCGGGATTCCCACAGGAATCCGCGCTCCCCGGCTTCCCGGCTTGCTCCCGGTGAGGACCGTGCTGTTGTGGCTCCTCATCCATCCCGGGCAGTTACCAAAACACAGATAAAAGCCACCAATTCTTGCTTAAAGCACGGCCTTGGACCCAAGCGCGGCTTTGCCTGTGTCACACTTTCCCACGTTCAGGGCAGCAATTCCAACCTTTTACGGCCTTTGGGTTGTTTTTCCCTCCTGTCCTCCCTGAAACGCCTTTGGGAGAGTCGCTCCTTTCCCTTGGGAGGCTCGATCCGAGCGCGGGAAGTTTGGTGGATTCCGGCTGGGGGTGGGAGTGGAGGAGGGGGCGAGGCTGAAACCGAGTGAAATTCCCAGGTTTGTCCCGTTTCCAGCGCCCTGTCAGGATTGGGGTCCTGGTTTAACCGATCCTGTGGTTCTTCTCAGGAGACACAAATCTGGTGGTGCTGCAGCATCAGCTCCCAGATTTCTCCCTCCAAAAATCCCAGGAGAGGGATACGGAGAGACTCTCTGGCTGTTGTAGGAACAGCTGGGTGGGATTTCAACCCTTCCCTTATCCTGGAGGAAATCGAGGGAATTTTAAGGAAAATAACGGGCCATTCAGGAGCAGGAGGCACCGGGAGATGCCATGTGGCTCCTTGGGAATGATTCTCCCTGCTCAGCCGGCGCCGGTCGGGGTTTAATTACAATTAAATCCAGATTTATGACACTGTTAAGTCATCCTGTGGATAAACTGGGAGGATTGGAATCAGAGGGCTTTCTTTGGATGGAATTGTGTGTCCGTACAGCGACTTGAGGGAATGAGATTTCCTGGTTTTTATCCTACCAATGTGAGCCCCAGCTCTGAACAGCGTGGGCGAGGAATGGCGAGGCCAGTGGGAAAAGGTGAAAGTGAGCTGGGATCTGGTTTGGTGGCCTGAGAAATGCACGGAAAGGGGAAAGGCTGCCCCAAACTGGGGCTTGGCTGGGAGCTCTGGGATAATCCAGGTGAGATTTACAGTCAGATTTGATGGGGTTTGGTGATGAAGGGAAGTGGAGGCAGAGGATGCGGATCTTCCTCATCCTCAGGTGCAGAGGGTCAGTGTTTTCCAGCCGTTTCCATGGAGCTTTCCTTGGAGTCACCAGGAGCCCGTCAGGTGTTGCAGGGCTGGGATTGAACCAGTCAGGGGCAGTGGGGGGAAATCAGGATTTTAATTAATTAATTTTACTGAGTACAGTTGATGATGCTGGCTGGAGCAGGTGCTGATCCTTCCCCTGTCCGTGTGGGAATGGTTCTGGAGTTGATCCTGGCGGGTTCTAGGCAGTGTCCAGAGGGTCCTGTCCCTCTGTTCTGGGGAACAAAGCCCTGAAATTGGAACAAAAGGCTCCGCTGCCCTGGCTGGGGGCGGTTCCCACAAAAAGGCAGGAATTTGGTGTCAGCTGGGCTGAATCTGTTGAATTCCAGGACTTTTGAGCGCTGACTTCTCACCTGGATTTGCTGGGTTTATCCTTTTCCTGATAAACTTGGGGAAGAGGCTCGGTGCAGCCTCTGGACTTGTATTGTTCCTAATAAAAAGCCAATTTTGGGGTAAAACCATGGTTTATGGCAGAGGGCTCCACCGGGAGCCACATGTGAGCAGCGGGAAGAGGGCCCCACCTGGCTCTTCCCTTGTTTAATTAATTAATTAATTGTCCCAGGCCGGCTGCTCCAGTGTGGAGCAGGGAGTTCTGTCTGGTTTGGAGACGGGAGCAGGAGTGTTGGAAAAGTCCCATTTCATGGGAAAACTTCTTGGGAATAAAAGGGAATGAGGATGGGATGCTCTGTGGCACTCCGAGGGTCAGTGTCCAGCTCTCAGGGATGTAAATCCTCAGGAGCAGAGAGCTGGGCTTTGGCTAACGAGTTGGGATTTAATTGCTGTTCCTGCTTCCAGCTCCCTTTGCTCCAGCGTGTGCCCCAGACTCACCCGCTCTCTCACTTTCAGATCCCGCAACGCTGCGCTGCTGCGACGCTCTGCTCGCCGGAAAAATCCAAATAAACACCTTTGAAACGTTCGGGCAGGCAGCAGAAAACAAAAATGGTAAGGGCTGGGTGGACTCCCGGGTGCGTGGGGTGAATATCCCTGTCCTGGCACTCCCCAAACGTTCCCGACTCGCTCCCCTTGCAGCGCCCGATGCGGATCTTTGTGAACGACGACCGGCACGTGATGGCCAAGCACTCGGCCGTGTACCCCACGCAGGAGGAGCTGGAGGCCGTGCAGAACATGGTTTCCCACACGGAGCGGGCGCTCAAAGCCGTCTCCGACTGGATCGACGAGCAGGAGAAGGTCAGCGGGGAGCAGCCCGAGACTGAGTCCATGGAGACGGCGGCCGAGGAGGAGAACAAGGAAGGAGGGTGAGGAGCAGAGCTGCTGGTGGGGTCACGGTGCCCTCCTGCTTTAGATCCCTAAAATTTGCTTCGATCCCTAAAATGCCACTCGCTGGCAGTGGATGCGTTGTCTTCCCTGGCTGTGGAATTGAGGGGAATTAACCAAGGCAGGGTTGAGGTGACTGCTCTGAGTGTTGAGCTGGGTTGGTCCTCATGGATTCATCCCTCTGGTTGGGTGGGGGGTCAGCGCTCGCCTGGCCGTGGATTCCACTGTTTTTTTGACCCTATCCCGTGTTTTTCCAGGGATCAGAAGGCCACAGAGCAGCTGACGAGGACCCTGAGGGGGGTGATGCGTGTGGGGCTGGTGGCCAAAGGCCTCTTGCTGAAGGGGGACCTGGACCTGGAGCTGGTCCTGCTGTGCAAAGACAAACCCACGGCCAAGCTCCTGGAGAAAGTCGCAGATAACCTGGGAGTGCAGCTCGCGGTGAGCGGAGCCGCCGGGGAAATTCCCTTGGGGATGGTTCTGGTCCTTGTGTTCTGGCTTGGAAAAGTCATTTCCAGAGGCGCGTGGCATTCTTTGGGAAGGCTGAATGAACTTCTCCCCGTTAACCATGGAATGGTTTGGGTTGGAAGGGAACTTTGAGCCCGTCCTGTTCATGGGCAGGGACACCTTCCACAGGCCAGGTCACTCCAAGCCCTGTCCAGCCTGGCCTTGGGCACTCCCAGGGATGGGGCAGCCACAGCTTCTCTGGGAATTCCATCCCAGCCCCTCCCTGGCCTCATAGGCAGGAATGTCTTCCCAAAATCCTTCTAAATCCTCAGTTTTCCAGGGTGAAGCCATTCCCTGTGTCCTGTCCCTCCATCCCTTGTCCCCAGTCCCTCTCCAGCTCTCCTGGAGCCCTTTTAGGCACTGAGGTCTCCCCAGAGCCTTCCCTGCTCCAGGAGAACATTCCCAGCTCTCCCAACCTGGCTGTGGAGCAGAGGGGCTCTGGGATTACAAAATCATGGAATAATTTGGATCAGAAGGGACTCCAAAACCCATCTTATTCCAACCCAACCTTGCAGGCGATCACCGAGGACAAGTACGAGATCATCCAGTCGGTGGGAGACGCCGCCATCATCATCAAGAACACCAAGGAGCCCCCGCTGAGCCTGACCATCCACCTGACGTCGCCCGTGGTCAGGGAGGAGCTGGAGAAGCAGCTGGCCGGAGGTACGGCCGGCCGGCGCCCGGCGTCCCGCGGCTAACCCCACTGGGAAAGTGCTCTTCAGCTTCAGCCGGAGCCGTGGCAGCTCTTCCTGGCCAAATCCAAACCAAATTTCCTTCATTGCGCCGAGTTCCCGGTTGTGATTTACTCGGACCGAGCTTCCGAAGCTGAGGAGCACCTTTCACACGGGATTTTTGCTCTTTCTTTTTATTTTTTAAAATTTTTTTTTTTTTTTTAAGTATTGTTATTTTATCCTTTCTTTTGGTTCCACTTGGGCCTTTAGTTCACTAATTCATCATCTCGTTGTATTACTCGTGGTTTTGTCCCCCCGGCCATGTCAGTGCAGTGACATGAAAATAGAAACCAGATTTGTTTAAGAAACCCAAAAAAAAAAAAAAAAGAAACCCCTCTTGAAGGCTTCTTGTCCGAGGAGTTGCATGTCCATGAACCGGGATGTTCCGGGATGTTCCCCCGGTGTGTGTTGCAGCAGAACACCGGGTGCTCGGGGCTCCTCCCGTGGCTCTTCCAGCACCTCAGGTTCAGAATTCCGGAAAGCGATGCAGAGTTTTGGATAAAGTTAGCTTCTCCAAATTCCCTTTGGAATCAGAACGCCGGCAGCTGCTGGCTGTCCTCTCCAATTCTGATGGGCTCCGTAGGGCCAGCGGTTCCCCCGCTCCGCACTAGCCTTATCTAAAACCCTGATCTCCAGCAATTTTGGGCGACTTTCAGGCCCTTCCTCAGTTTTGCTGCAGCACAAACCGGGACCTCTTTGTGCTCTTGATTGTTGATCTCTGGTGTTGATCTCTGACCTCGTCTCCGAGCCTTCTAGTTTGTCGATTTTAGGGACGCTGGACCTTTGACCAACAGGACGTTCTCTGTCGCGGGCCGGGGCCGGGGCAGCCATCCTTCCGGGCGGAGGGTTCCCTGGATCCTCGCCGAGCCTCGCCCTTCCCTCCTCCCCAGCCCCTGTGCTCCACATGTGGAGCTGGGGTTTCACCCACCTCAAATTTCCACCCCACCGGCCTCGCCGAGCCTCTCCATCCATCCAGGATTTATTTCTGTGCCTTCCACCGAGCCTCACGCCCGGTCTCCTCCTCCTCCTCTTCCTCCTCCTCCTTCTCCTCCTCCCAGCGCACATTCCAGCCCATCCCTCCCTGGGAATTGAGCTTCCCCCCCGTGTCCAGGCGAGGCCACGCGGCGGCAGCGCCGCAGCCCCTTCCCTCCCGCTCCCAGCATCCCAGCAGGATTTTTTGGGAGCCTCAGCTGCCCGTTAGGATGCTGCCTCATCCCCCTCGGCCCGACAGAAGCCCCTTGGTCAAACCGTGCCTTGTCTTCTTATTCCATCCACGACTAGAAACGCTCTCAGTCACCGACTCCCCGGACGTTCTGGACAGGCAGAAATGCCTTGCTGCCTTGGCGTCTCTGCGCCACGCCAAGTGGTTCCAGGTTTGCATTTTGTTCTTATATTTATCTTTAAGTAGAAACATTGGTAAACTCTTTTAAGGGGCTGAGTGTTTTTTTTTTGGAGTTGGAGTTTCAAGTGGCCGCCGGCCGCTCGGAGGTGCCGGAACTGTGGGCGCTGGAGTGACTTAGGAGCCTTTGTACGGAGCAGCCGCGGAGCTGCTGCTTTGTGTGAGGAGTAACGTCCCCTTGGCCAAGACCTTGGCTGAGACCTTGGCCAACCCCTTGGCCAACACCTTAGCTAAGACCTTGGCCAACCCCTCGGCTGAGACCTTGGCCAACCCCTCGGCTGAGACCTTGGCCAACCCCTTGGCCGAGACCTTGGCCAGCCCCTCGGCTGAGACCTTGGCCAACCCCTTGGCCAGCCCCTTGGCCGAGACCTTGGCCAGCCCCTTGGCCGAGACCTTGGCCAACCCCTTGGCTAAGCCCTTAGCTAAGACCTTGGCCAACTCCTTGGCCAGCTCCTTGGCTAAGGCCTTGGCCAACCCCTTGGCTAGGACCTTGGCTAAGACTTTGGCCAAGCCTCGGCCAAGCCTCGGCCGTCCCAGCGCGGCTCCGGGCGCGGGCCCCGGCCCCGGCTTTCCCCTCGGCAAAGCAGCACCCGGAGGGAGCGTCGGCGGCGCGGGCGGGCGCTCGGTGAACCCCTGTGTGGTTTGGTTCCGCTTCCAGGCCAGGGCCAACGGGCTGAAGTCGTGCGTCATCGTGATCCGGGTGCTGCGGGACCTGTGCACTCGCGTTCCCACCTGGGCCCCGCTCAGAGGATGGGTAATTCCTGCTTTTCCCGTTCCGGGGGGGGTTGGCGGCGTTTCTCCCGATCCAGCTCTGCTCTTTCCCAAGGTTCCCCCTTCCCAGGTTGGGGATTTCTGTGGATGAACGGCTTCTCTGCACTCAGAGGCACAGATCAAACGTCTGTGGTGCAAATGGGTTTATCAATTAGCGATGGACCTTGCCTTATTAATTGTGAACTCATCTTGTTATCAAATTGGTTATGAATTATCAACTCACCTTGATATTGAATTGCTTTATCAATTATCAGCTCAGGTCATCACTGAATTGATTTATCAGTTCTCAACTCACTATCGAGTTGTTTTATTGATCATTAAATCACATTATTATCACAACATTTTATCAGCCACCAAATCACGTTACTGTCAGTGTTACCAGCTATCAAGTCTTGTTGGTGCCAAATCGTTTTACCAGTTACCAAACCACATCATTATCATTATCAAATTGTTTTATAAGTTTTTGAGTCATGTTGTCATCAAATATAAAGTATCGAATCATGTCATTTTAAAATATTTTTATTAATTTTCAAGTCTTGTTTTCAAGTAGTTTGATCAATTATCAAATCACTTTATCAGTTACCAAACCACGCTGTCCTCAAACACCATCATCAGTTTTCTCTGTCAATTAACAAACGGTTTTATCAGTTATCAAACAACTTTATCTTATCAAATCACGTCATCAGCTTGTTTTATTAATTACCAAATCACATTGTTATCAAACTCTTTTATCCGTTCACGACTTCCACAGCCTGACTCCTCTCCTCCTTTGGAAACCAGAAGCTGCTCCCAGATGGGTCCCTTCCCTGGAGTCCTTTCTTGGAATCCCTTTCCAGGAGTCCCTTTTCCCGGAGTATTTCCTGGAATCCCTTTCCAGGAGTCCCTTTTCTCAGAGTCCCATTCCAGGGGGTCCCTTTGCCAGGGTCTCTTTTTTGGGGCCCTTCTCCCAGATCCCTTTCCTGGGGTCCTTCCCTGGGATTCCTCTCCCGGAGAGGAGCTCCCTCTCCTGGGATCCCTGTCCCAGGTCACTGTCCCAGATCCCTTCTCCAGGGTCCCTCTCCAGGCTCTGCCTCCCCTCTCCCTGCCCTCACTTCCCGCCTTCCCTTGCAGCCTCTGGAGCTGCTGTGTGAGAAATCCATCGGGACGGCGAACCGGCCGATGGGCGCGGGCGAGGCGCTGCGCCGGGTGCTGGAGTGCCTGGCCTCGGGCATCGTCATGCCAGGTGAGCTCTGGCCAGGTGAGCTCTGGCCTGGTGAGCCCCGGCCAGGTGAGCTCTGGCCAGGTGAGCTCTGGCCAGGTGAGCCCCGGCCAGGTGAGCTCTGGCCTGCTGAGCTCTGGCCAGGTGAGCTCTGGCCTGGTGAGCTCCGGCCAGGTGAGCTCCGGCCGCGGTGTTGCCGCGGGAGCGGAGCCGGGAGGAGCGCGGGGGGTGCTGGTGGTTGGGAACCCCTCGTTCCCCGTGGGAGATCCCCAACCCTCCCGTCCTCTGCAGCCACCTCAGCCCCGTAGAGAGAGGCACCAGCGGGATTTGGCTCCCGGGCAGCGCCAATCCCGCGGCCGATCCCACAGAAATCCCGGCAATCCGCGCCCTCGGAGCCGCCCCAGGGAATTTAGGGTAGAGACCCGGGATAATTCTCTGCATATCTTCCTTGTTTCCTGCCTTCAGATGGTTCTGGTATTTATGACCCTTGTGAAAAAGAAGCCACTGATGCTATTGGGCATCTAGACAGACAACAAAGGGAAGATATCACACAGAGTGCTCAGGTATAGTGTGACCTCCATCCGGCCCTTCCCAATCCCCAGCTCGCTCTGCTCCCAGCTCCCTCGGCCAGCGTAGATTAGACCCGCGGCCACTCGGCACTGTGGTCACTCAGCGCCGTGGTCACTCGGCACCACGGTCACTCAGCAGCATGGCCACTCAGCGCCATGGTCACTTGGCACCGTGGTCCCTCAGTGCCACGGTCACTCCACCATGTGGGCCCCATAGTTTGGCCACCCAGAGCAAAGAATCAGGTGTTGAGTAGTGTTATTGTCCCCATGCCCGTTTTTGGGTGAAACTCTCCCAAAAAAGCCCAATCCAGAGAGTCCCGCTGAGGATGGATCTGTGCAGGGGGGCTGTGACAGGGGGGCTGTGACAGGGGGGTCTCCCACAGCTCCCAGTGACCCCCACTCCTGTCCCCAGCACGCGCTCCGGCTCGCTGCCTTCGGCCAGCTCCACAAGGTCCTGGGCATGGATCCCCTGCCCTCCAAAATGCCCAAGAAACCAAAGAACGAGAACCCAGTCGATTATACTGGTACGTACTGGGAGGGGACAGCCCTGCATCCCATCCTGAGGATTTGGGTGGAAAACAGGGGATTTAGGGAGTGCCCTGTGCTCGTTCCTGCAGTTCAGATCCCGCCCAGCACCACCTACGCCGTGACGCCCATGAAGCGGCCGATGGAGGAGGACGGGGAGGAGAAATCCCCCAGCAAAAAGAAAAAGAAGATTCAGAAAAAAGGTATTGAGTTAACGAGAGGTAGGTACGGCCTGGGGAGGGGTGAAACGGGGTGGGAATTGGGGGTGCAGGCAAGGGTGCTCAGGTGCAGGACTGGGGGTTTTAGGGGGGCTGTAGATAGGGTGTGGGGAGGGATAAAATAACTGAAAAACGGGAGATTTGTGCTGGGTAGAACTGAAAGCAAGGAGGAAAAGATCAGGACTTGTCTGGGAACTGGAAAAGACTGATGGGGACTGGTCTGAAATAAGAAAAGACCAATCAGAACTGGTCTGGAATTGGAAAAGGTCAATGGGAAATGGTCTGGAATGGGAAAACACCAGTCAGAACTGGTCTGGAATTGGAAAAGGTCGATGGGAAATGGTCTGGAATGGGAAAAGACCAGTCAGAACTGGTCTGGAATTGGGAAAGGTCAAGGGGAAATGGTCTGGAATGGGAAAAGACCAGTCAGAACTGGTCTGGAATTGGGAAAGGTCAAGGGGAAATAGTCTGGAATGGGAAAAGACCAGTCAGAACTGGTCTGGAATTGGGAAAGGACAATGCGGACTGGTCTGGAATGGGAAAAGACCAGTCAGAACTGGTCTGGAATTGGGAAAGGTCAAGGGGAAATAGTCTGGAATGGGAAAAGACCAGTCAGAACTGGTCTGGAATTGGGAAAGGACAATGCGGACTCGTCTGGAATTGGAAAAGACCAGTGGGAACTGGTCTAAAAAGAGAAAAGACCAATTGGAACTGGTCTGAGATCAGAAAATAATGGTTGGAACTGGTGTAAAATGGGAAAAGACTGGTCAGAACTGATCTGCAATTGGAAAATCGGTGTGAACTGGTCTGCAATGGGAACAGACCCATGGGAACTGGTCTGGAATTAGCAAATACCTATCAGGACTGGCTTGAAACGAAAAAATACCAATTGGAACTGGCCCAAAACTGGAAAATACTGGTCTGGAATCAGTTTTGCTTCTTCAAAGGAGCTGCCAAACACCCTCCAACTCCTGGTGTTGGTTTTTCCCCTGTGCAGAGGAGAAGCTGGAGCCTCCACAGGCCATGAACGCTCTGATGAAGCTGAACCAGCTCAAACCAGGCCTCCAGTACAAACTGGTGTCCCAGACTGGCCCCGTGCACGCCCCCATCTTCACCATGTCCGTGGAGATCGACGGCAGCACCTTCGAGGCCTCGGGGCCCTCCAAGAAAACTGCAAAGCTTCACGTGGCCGTGAAGGTGAGCGTGGGATCTGCTGGGAGTGGGAATGGGAATGGGAATGGGAATGGGAAACCTCCAGAACCTGCAGGATGGGGTGGGAGCAGCACTGGAAGCTCCCAGCCCTGAGTGTCCCTTGTAGCGCCTGCGGGATTCGGGAATGCTGAGCACCTCAGAGAGTCAATAAACACCTGGAGCAGCTTCCTGAAGTGTTTTCCCAAATGGGAGGTGCCTGAGTGACCCCCCTGCTGCCCTCCAGGTGCTGCAGGACATGGGTTTGCCCACCGGAGTGGAAGGCAAAGACTCCGGGAAGGGCGATGAGTCGGCGGAGGAGACGGAGACGAAGCCGGTGGTGGTGGCTCCTCCGCCTGTCGTGGAAACGGTGTCGACACCCACGGCGGCCTCGCCCCCCTCGGATCAGACCCCTGAGGTGGGTGAGGGGACACAGGGAGGGACACGTGGCACGGGTGGGAGCCGTGCTGGCTTTGTTTCTTCGGGTCACTCCTGGCTAAAGCAGGAGGCAGAAGTGGCTTCTTGGGGTCCTTCCCAAAAAGGTTGGGAAGAACTCTGTGTCCTCTGGGGACGTTTTGGGGGCTCATCCAGCCTTTCTCCACCTGCAGAACGTGAAGCAGCAGGGACCAATCCTGACAAAGCACGGGAAGAACCCGGTGATGGAGCTGAACGAGAAGCGGCGCGGGCTCAAGTACGAGCTGATCTCGGAGACGGGCGGCAGCCACGACAAGCGCTTTGTCATGGAGGTGAGGGGACACGGGGCCTCCTGCCCTTCCCAGCTCTGGGATTCCCTCTGGGTCCCCCATCTTTTCCTGCCCTTTCCCAGTTAAACGTGTGGTTCCATCCCTTGCCAAGGTGGAGGTGGACGGGCAGAAGTTCCAAGGCGCCGGCTCAAACAAGAAGGTGGCCAAAGCCTACGCGGCGCTGGCCGCGCTGGAGAAGCTCTTCCCAGATGCTCCTGTTGCCATTGAGCAGAACAAGAAGAAAAGAGCCCCAGTTCCGGCCAGGGGAGGCCCCAAATTCCCAGTCAAAGTGAGTGAAATCCCCAGTCCCACAACTCTGGGGTGGGAAAAGATTGGTGGGGACTGGTCTGGAATGGGAAAAGACCAATGGGAACCAGGCCAAGATCAGAAAATACAGATCAGGACTGGTCTAAAACAGGAAAAGGATGATTGGAACTGGTCTGAAATTGGAAAAGAACAATGGGAACTGGTCTGGAATGGGAAAAGAGCTAGGCTGAAACTCAACAGCTGCTGGCTCTGGGGTCTGATCCTTTTCTGGGAATGGGAATGGAGCGAATGGCTTGGAAGCTCAAAACCCATAAGGTTTTGCAGCAAAAACCCTCAGGATCTGGGGGTGCCTGAATTTGGGGTCCACCTCAGTGGCTCTTGTTCCGGGGAAGCGGCATCCTGGGGGGGGGCTCTGTTTTGGGGGGTTTTTTGGGAAATCGCTCAGCCCAGCTCCAAGTGACGCCTCTGTCCCCTCTCCTTGTCCCCACAGCAGCACAACCCAGGTTTCGGGATGGGGGGGGGCCCCATGCACAACGAGGCCCCCCCGCCCCCCAACATGCGGGGCCGCGGCCGGGGCGGGAACATCCGGGGCCGCGGGAGAGGCCGGGGCGGCTTCGGCGGCAACCACGGCGGCTACATGAACACAGGTGAGGGCCAGCAGCACACCTGGGGGGGCTGTGAGCCCCACACCTGCCCCGGGCATCAACCTTCACCCTCTGGTATCACATCCATGGCACCTGGAGATTCCAGAGCCTCCCAAATCTCTTTGAGGGAACAAATCCCCCTCTGGCATTGTGTCCAAATGCCTTGGATTTCCCAGAGCCCTCTGTGGGGGAATGCCCCCCCCCCCCCCAAATTCAGGACATTTCACCTTTGGAATCTCAGTTTATTCCAACATTTTATTCCTCTCCAGGGTCTGGGTACGGGAGCTACGGCTACGGAGGGAATTCCGCCACCGCCGGCTACAGTGAGTGCCCTTTTTCCACCCAAAATCCCAATGAATGTTGTCATGCTGGGGAATAAAAATTCCCAGGAAAATGGCTCAAGGTGCTAAAGCTTTTTTTTATGGAAAGCATTCCTTGGTTTTTAAGGAAACCAAAGCGTTTTAATCAATTTTGTCTTAGCTTATGGCAAGGTTTTTCCATACGAAAGCTGAGCTTTTAATAAATCCCAGAGATTGGGTCAGACCCCTCTGGACCTTGGGAAGACTTTCCCACGTGGATCTGGTCCAGCCCAGCCTTTTAAAGATGTGCAATTCCCTGATTTGCTGGAATGCTTGGATTTGCCCGTGGAATGGCAAAGCAAATCCTTTGTGGCACGCTGGGCTCAGCGCTGGGAATTGTAACCGTGCTCCCCATCCCAACCCAAGATTTGGGGAATGTCTTGGATACCTCCTTGGAACACCCCAGGATCGCTGACCTGCTGACCCTTCTCTCTCTGTCCAGGCCAGTTCTACAGCAATGGTGGCCACTCCAACTCCGGTGGCGGCGGCGGCTCCTCGGGCTACGGCTCCTACTACCAGGGCGGGGACGGCTACACGGCCCAGGCGCCGCCCAAGCACGGCGGCAAGAAGCAGCAGCACGGTGGTGGCCAGAAGGCCTCGTATGGCTCGGGCTACACCAGCCACCAGGGCCAGCAGCCCTACGGGCAGGGCCAGTACGGCGGCTACGGCCCCGGGCAGGGCAAGCAGAAGGGCTACGGCCACGGCCAGGGTGGCTACTCCTACTCCAACTCGTACAACTCGCCCGGCGGCGGCTCCGACTACAACTACGAGAGCAAATACAGTGAGTGGAGAGAGGGGGGGAAAGGTGAGGTTTGGAGTTTAGGGTTGGGGTTGGGTTTGACCCTAAAGGGCTTTTGGATTGGAGTTGTGGCAGGGTTGTTCCCATCTCTGGAGCGCCCTGGTGACGCCTCTGTCCTGGGGCTGGGCTGGGGCAGCTGCAAGGGAGCTCCAGGGGGTTTTCCTAAGGGGAAATTTGGGCTAAAAGAGGGGGATTTGGGGCTGGAGCTGGGATGAGTCAGTGGCAGGGAGGGGGGACAGAGTGGGTGGGTGCCCCAGCCCTGGGTGCATGCAAGGGATCATCCCTGGCTCAGAATGCCCCAGCAGGGTCAGATAAAGATCCCCCCACACCCAAATCCTCCTGGAATTCTGAGCTCTCAGGGGAGGCTTGGCTTGATCAGTTGAACTGGGTGCCCTGAGGGTGCTGAGGGGGTCCCATTCTGCTTCCTCACCCCAAATCTTTCCCCATTCCCAGGTTACAGCGGCAACAGCGGCCGCGGCGGCGGCGGCAACAACTACTCCGGGGGTGGCTCCTACAACTCGGGCTCCCACGGGGGCTACGGNGGGGAGGAGATGAATAAACCCAAAAATCTGGGATGGGTCGGGCTCCTGAGGCGTCGTTCTGCACCTCCGAACCCCCACATTTGGAGGATTCTCATAAAAAAAACCCCACAAATTCCAAGCATTTGTCCCTTAAAACTCCAAAATTCAGTGTTTGTCCCTTAAACCCTCTGAAGCTGAGAGTACTGGGGCTGAATTGGAGCTGTACTGGGGTTGAAGTGGGGCCAAACTGGGGTTGAACTGGGGCTAAA
>VZTZ01031650.1:0-36149 GCA_013400955.1 Drymodes brunneopygia
GGGAGTGGAGGCTGCAGGAGGGAGGCTAGATAACTTTTGGGCCCACACAGCACAGAAGTTTTGAAAGCCTGCTTTTCATTAGCATTGCCTAGCAACCAACTCATCTGCTGCAAATCTCATCACGCCCCTGCAAAGCATCCACGGCATGCTAATCTTTTCATTTAATAGAGTAAGCTGCTGTAATCTTTTTTCCTTTTCCTTTCTAAAAAAGCAGACAATAATAAAAATAATAATAATAATGATGATAAAAAACTATTTCGTCCCTGCTCCTCCTGCTGCCCTGCACCCCCCCAGTACTCTTGTTGATCCAACACTTTGCTGAGTTCCCATGGATGACCTACATGTGTGTGTTCTGGCTGATAAATCCCAGCTGCAAAGGCAAGCTTGGGTCAGTTTTTGCTTTCTGTGCTGTGTGTGCTGGAAAGGGAGGGTGGTGAGGGGGAGGATTTTTCTGGCTGGGAGCTGAGAGAGGAAGGAGGCAGGCAAGGCTACAGCACTCACAGTCCGAATGGGTCCAAATGGCTGAAATGAAATCTCTGGCTTCAGATCCTGTAACTGAAGCCTCCCCAGCAGACAGGGAAGAACTGGTTTGTTCTGGTGTGTGCACATACATGTGAGTGCATGCTTCTGGGTGCGTGCACAAATCCAAGTTCTCCCTGTATCCACACGAGAAGAGCGAGTCTTGCTTTGTTGCTGATGAATTCCATGTCCAGCCAGCTGCAAACACGCCATGCTTTGGAATCTCCCTGGGCTTTGCCTGTCCTTTCACTCTGAAAATATCGCGCTTAAGGGTAGGGGAAGTGGTTTGGACAAAATAAGACTTGACCTGAGCATCTGCCCAGAACCGAAACCAAACGTCTGTCTCCCTGAATTTCTGGCTTTTCATAAAGCTCAGATAATTTCTCTTGCCACCTGCCCTTCTTCAAGCATGTCTGCGCTTTATGGTTCCACATAGCAACACTAATCTATCACGAAACAGGCCACGCATGCAGCTTCTGAGCTGGTGAGAAGCAGGAACCTGAAAACCTGCAGACAAGCACATTGTCAAATATCCAGCCCCATTTTTACAGATACATACCCCAATGAGCAAGATGTGTGCCACCTTTCCCTTTGCTCTTTCCTCAGTCTCTTTCCCCTCTTTTTAGTCTGTATTTCCTCTACCTTATTGGTACTTGTAAGTGCTCCTGAGGATGTCTTGTCCTCCCCACTCAAAAAGTAGCCAACTCCTCCAGAGTGCGACCCTGGGCCATTTCACATTCTGCTTAACAATCTATCCTCTTTCCTGCTCCTCTAACCTGTGAACCTTGAACATAATACACCTCACTTCTACCCACATGTGATGATTGAGAGCAGACTCCTTTACCAAGATGTTTCCTCTTCTCCTCTACAGCACACCGCTGGAAGCATTCCCACTAGGGAGGTGCTATAAAGATGACTGCAAGATCACAAGGCAAGTTAAGTCACTCCGGCCAATAATGTTATCATACCTAAGGAAATGACAATGTGGCCATTGTGCAATGGGTTAGGTAGAGATAAGATACTATGAATTTCCTAAGAAATCCATACTAAAACTAGAGCAATATGAGACCTGGAAAGCAGTAAATCTTACATAAAGTTGGAAAGAATATCACAATTGTGGAAGGTATTTCCATGTCACATTGCTTTGCATTTTTAAGCAATATATGGTAAACAATAATTTTCAGGCCTACTCTTACAAAGTCCTAAAGGATAGACAGGCCCAGTAACAAAACTTTTGACAGTGTAGCTGAAGGAATGGCTGTAAGGCCAGTAAACAGGACAGCAGGAAAGTTCAACCAATCTCAGCTTCAGTCTCTGGCAACCATTTCAAAGGGTCTCATGGAGCAGAGTGCCCACAAGCCGATGAAACGAAACCCTTCATGCGCCATTTACTCCATTTGACCGGGAAGAATTGCCAGCTTTTGAAAAACACATCCACGTCCTCTCTCTTACCTTCTAAACAACTCCAGTGCTACCAGCTTCAGTACTCTGTACTGCAAGCACTTCCAGAGTCATCAATCAGGGGAAAACCCTTTCCCCTATGCACACACTGGGCTTGAAACCATTATGGGCTGGCTCTGCTCCCACAGCCAGCTGGAGACAGAGGTGCTTCAAATGATTTCGACAGGAAAGGAAATAAAATCCCCACCTTTTCTGGCTTTTAATTAAAAAAATCTCAAGCCTCATTGGTTCTCAGGAAAACATAGAGCTGGCTTGTGTTTAAAGTGATAGTATGGAAATAAAATCAGTATTTTAACAAATTCCATTCCCTCTGTTAGTAAGACCTTTAACAAAAAGGCTGTTTACTGTAAAAATAAGACCTTTTGGTCACTGGAAGGCAGGTACTTTGGACTCAAAAGAAGACTACTAAAAGAAACTATTAATTGCCTCCTCTTTGGGATTTGTACCTATCTTTTCACAGACCTGCATTTCTTTGAAATCAGTTCCAGGGACAGTGAGCTCTTTTACGCTGGCTAAGTAACAGATAGCAAAGCAATAGCACCAGATGGCAGAAAGATGCAAGAGAGGAACTGAATGCTACTTACCCACATGGCAGATCATTTGATGTGAACTACCATCACTGCTGTGATGGAAAAGGATAGATTCTTGTGAGTGGAAAACGAACTGGAATGGAAGCAAGATTCCTTGGTTTGGGTGAAAAGGGGGATTATAAGAATTTTTCTGTAGTGTCCCAGAGAGTCAAAATTAAATCTGTGACAAGTCTCAGGCCTTTCTTGTCCTTGGTGAGCTTATATAAATTTTCAAATACCTCAGCCTAACTAGCATTCTCATTATCAGAATGAGCTGAGAAGCCAAAAATTGAGTGAACATTCTTCAGGTCCCCAAACGATGAGGAAGGACTTAAAGGTTTGGTTTTTTTTTGATCAACCTAAAGGTAAGGAAACATAATTTCAAGCTCCTCTTGTTAACACTGAATTCAAGTCTATGGATGTATCATACTCATGGCCTCTGCTGGAGAAAAAATTCTTAATCAAAGAGCAGTGGCAAGTTATCTGGAATGATCCACTCTTGGGAAAGACTCAGGCCTAAGCATACAGTAGATCCTTATGAGCATCAACTTTTTCTTTTTTCTTTTTTCCTTTTTTTTTTAATTTTAGCAAGTTGTAACAGCTTCTTTCTAAGACATACTCTTGTTTTACAGCAGTCATGTTCTTACAGCATTAGTAAAAGGACAGTTCCCAAGGAACAGTGCATAGAAGACTTACAGTATTGGACAAGGCTGAGAAATGCTGGCTTTCATGGTGTTCTGCAGTTCAAAGTGAGGAAAGTTTGTCACTTTGGCAGAATATTAGCTGAGGGAAAGAAAAATGTGTGAAGGCAGTTAAGGTTACACAGGTGCTGCTACTTCAGACTGTGGAAAAAAAATACATTATAACACATGTGAAAGAAAATAATCTCTCTAACATTTGAGTCTTCTTACTGCAGGGATAAAACCACAAGTCTGCTTTAGGAGTGCTGCCCTTCTTTAACTCGCCAAACATCACACTAACATTCTTTAGTGACTTGTGGTTTGGAGAGACTGCCATATGCAAAACTGATGTCTACACACTTCTTAGAACTAGAAACTATTTGAGTATGTTCTGGTAAACTTTGAGATGCAATCAAGCCAAAGACAATTTTACATGCTAATAGAACTCCATCTCATGATAAATGTTATAGTCCCTTAAGACAATTTTACCATTTAGGCCACTCCTTATCCCTCATATATCAAGAGAGAGTTTCCAGTTTTGGGGAGGAAATGGGAAAGGCTTAAATGCTGCCAATATCAAAACAGAGCATTTTCAGAACAGCTAGAGTTTTGAAGCAAGTTCTGTGATTGCTAGAAATAGGTCAAACACAAATTACATTCACAAGCACTCTGAAAGTTTAAAGAAACTTAGGGTTAGAAAGCAAAAAGATATCCTTACCATGAACTCATTTGTACTGAAGAAATAGATAAAATTTTACCAAAGAGATCATTAAAACCTAAATTGTTTTTTAGATAGAATTCTTGCCTTGTAGTTCAGCATAAGTACCCCTTGCTCTGCACAGAATTACTGAACTGCTTTCTTCAGAGGATTCATAAATGATATGCCTTTAATGTTTTTCACAGAAAAGACATCAGTGTTTGGACTTGTTGCCATACATGGGATTTTGCCCCAAAACTTACTGAGTTTCAGTTGTATTAGACATCAAATCCCAGAGCAAAAATATCAGGTTTTGGTTTAGTGTTGTCAAACACTTAATATTTTAAAATGTTAAATTGCATTCCATTAGAGAAAAATCCTGGTATTTTTAGGGTTTGGGTAGCTTTAGATCTAAGGTGCATACTGTTAACTGCATGCACAGATAGGAAGCCCACTATTCTTTCTAAAGGTAAGAGGGAAATGAAGCAAATATCTTGTCAGCCAATTGCTATGCAGCAGATACAAAAGCAAGATACAAAAACCTCAGCATACATTTAAGGTCTGGAGAGTTCCTTTAAGATATATCTTCCTACATGGATCTCCTCTTATGCCACATAAGACAACTGCAACAATTATGGTGTGACTAGCTCTGCCTGTACATCAACAATAAGGTGACAGCAATTCCAAAAGTCCACATTATCAAACACATTCAAAAATGAGCTTAAACTCCTTAACAGATCACTTAGGACGCACTGATATACCCAGATGCTTCCTGCTCCCTAGATAACAGGGGCAATTCCATGACTATCTCTGCACTAGTCTTAATCCATGTACTTCCTTTGGAGGTCACTGCCTGGGCTTTCATGTATCTGCAACTTGGTTGTAGATGCTTTCTGGTATTGCAGGTGTAGTGGTGTGTGCTTCTGTGCTTACAAACACAGCCATCCATTAACTCCTTATCACCCTCCTTTGCCAGGGATTACTCAATAGATACAGGAAACATAGTGAAAACAAACCAGGATTGCATGATCAAAGCTTTTTATTCCGTTCTGCCTGCAAATCAGTGTTGCTCAAAAATAGAACCCCAAAGAATACTGGGATCTAACTACAAAAGACACGTGAGAGGGATGAGCAGCAGCACAAGCTTCCCCACTGTTTGATGCTGCATGGTCACTCAGGCAGAGGAAGACTAAGGACAGGAATGATATATTGCCTCTAACCCTTCACTCTGGGACTTCTCTGCTGACATCACTGACAAAGGTTTCAGGTGTTTTTCCCTAGTTAACCTCACATTGGACCACTGACCCTTATCAGAAAGACCAAAGATAAGAAGAAGGAGTATAGTTCTAGGTCCCACCCTAGATGTGTATGCTGCTCTGCAGTCCTGTATGACAGCATGGAGTAAGGACCCCTTATGGAGGGAATCAAGGTGATCAGTTGCTCTCTGCTGGGAGGGAAAAGACAGACTACAGCAAAGAGAATTCTAACCCCTGCTCTTGCTAGAGACTTCTTCTGAAAGGCAAGTGCCTTCAAACTGTTAGTGACTGCTAGAGACAAAGTAGGCCCAATTTTACAGAGCAAAATATCTGATATAAGTCTGGAGACTTACACTATCCTACTGAAACCGAACTCTTCATGATGTTAAAGAGCCTATACAGCAATTAACTTAGGACACTCTTTTCAGTGGTTTTAAGAATAAATATTAGTACATTTTTATGGAAAGTCCTGGCTGCATGGAGAATTGCATTTGTAAGTCAGCTGTGAAACACAGGCCATCAAATTCAGAAACTGTCCTGGAAACAGCACCAGCCAGTGCTGTCTTATGTAACAGGAAAGCTTAGGGAAACTGATGAATGATTATCTAAAGATGCCATTCCATAGCACCTTCAACCAGTCTCAGCTGAGTGGCCAAAAAAAATCCCCCTGGATTGTTTTTCAGCCAGTTTAAGCCAGTTCGTGCAACTATTCAGGTCAGGAAAGTGCCAGTGCCAGAGCAAGAGAAGGAGAGGGAGCTGGGAGCTGAATGAACCAGGAGCACAGCAGACTGAGCAGTTTAAACTGCTATGGAGCTGAACCATGAAACTCTTTGATCCACTTTTCAGTCACTACTGCATGTAGCACATGAACTCCTAAACGTTCACTTCTTAATGCTAAAGCACTTCTTTAGATATTTATAAAGATCTTCCCTGATTATCACAGAGGTAACTGGACCCTGCAGCACTTCCACTGAAGGCAGAGGAAAGAAAACAGGCTGCTTTCAGTCAACAATGGCAAACCAAGCAAGGAGTGAAACTGAAAAGCAGCTGTGCAAAGATATTCTACAATTAGAATTACAGACAGTGAAGAAACCCTGAAGAGGAATGGCACGTGAAGCCCCTTTGGATTTTGAACTGAAACCTGCTCTCTTGAATATTCTGCACTAACTGAGAAATGGAAATTATTTACAGTGGACAAATCTCCTGATGTCTGACAGCTTGAATGCAGTGGATAGTGGTACAGTAGTGGATAGAAGTCAATGCTCCTTGACTCGTAAATTAAATCAACTGTGAAATCTTCAGTAAAGGGTAAAGTGTGAATAAGCTGGTTGGAGGGACCCTAGCTTGTGTGGAAATTAGCTGATGGGGAGATGCTCACTCTGTGTACAGCTGTCCTAGTCTGAGAGACTGCTGCCCTCCAGCTGCCCAGCTGCCTCTATCTGCCACCCCGCTCAGGGCTGCTGTCTCCCCAGCAGCTGGCAGAGCCACCGCTGTGAGCGCTGCCAGGCAGGATCCGTCACATCAATTTAAACGAGTGGTTTGAACTAATGCACCTTTACCCTACACCCNACAGTAGGTCTAATTCTTGTCCTATCAGCCTTGACGCAATGTGTCCTTTTCCTTCAGCTATTTTAGATAAACAGGAAAGGAAAAGAAAAAAAAAAATCCATACTGGAAAAAATACAAGTCTGGAAAGAAAGCATTATTGTCAAATGTTCTAATGGCAATTTCAAACAATAGTGAGTACAGTATGTCATATGAAAAACAGGACTATTGCTATGATAGTAAATCATACCAGAAAGAGAAAATAAAGAGACTTTTTTTAAAAAATGGTGCTACAATAAGAATAGCTAGTGATTTGGAGCATTAAGCATTACAGCTTATGAGTAACAAAGCCCGAAAAGTGGTAATATTCTTACACCCATTTTTCTGACAGGGAAGGCTCCTTACAGAGAGTTAAAGTGGTTTGTTGTGGTTTGCAAACAATCCTACTGCCTAGCAAAACCATGGATAGCACTACCTTCCTCTAACCATTAAACTGTTCCAAGAAGTATTCTTTCATTAATGCCTTCATACACAAAAACAGGTGAAAACTGGTTACACAGTAGGAGTAATCTGGTTTGGCACTCAATACTACTTCCAGAAGCCAAGGCAACTTTTGGTGTAACTGGGACCATTAATACCTCTGAAAGGGCTCAGTCTACAACTGAAGACTATAAAACGTACTTGCACAATGATTTTTGTACCTCTGGTGCAGAAATCCCTAATGAAAATAGACATATGTTATGACACCAGACATGGCCTGATGACATTTTTCTCTTGTACTTCTTGCTCTGCTTCTTCTTTCTTTCTTTTCTTTCCTCAAACCCAGTTGACAGGACTACCTTTTTGGGCCGTGCCCTTTGACTGCAGGAGTAGTGAACTGTATTCCTAAGAAGAAGCCTTGAGCCCTAAAATGCAGGTCGAGTAAATTAACGCTTCTGTGAACTAAGTATTCTCTTTTTATAATGTTTTAAAAAGAGAACTTGTTCACAAAAGAACAAAACACCAGAAAGGTTTACAACTCCTAACAGAAACCATCTGCTTGAACATAAAGCTGAGAATGTATTGGTATTTTCAATTCAGGCTCAGGAGGGCTGGGAAAAAGAACACCAGTCTGCAGGCTGTTACTCAGACTTATCTTTGTGTTAACGAGACAGTTTTTGCAAGACAAGTGTTACCATATCCTTAAAAAAACAAACAAAAAATACTTTCAGAACACCCCAGCATACTCTTTTATGAAGCTGAACATTTCCCTCTCACACTCCAGAGAAAAAGGATGTGTTGCAACTCTACACAAAATACTGCTTGCCATTATAAATCAGAGGGAAGAGAAGTAAAGAGCTGATTCTGTAGATGTTCTTTATTATGAATTTTAAACTAAAGTTATTTATTAAAATATCCAACACTGATGTTCTACAAAACAAAGATCCAACAAAACTCAAGCCTGTGAATTTTGACCATTATGGGAATTTTTGCTTCTCCCCTCTTGAAAATAACATGACCCATGGCCTATTTTTGAAGCCAGATTTCAATCCTCTCTAGCCAGCTGTCAGGAAACCACAGAAGGTGCTTGAAAGAGCACAAGAAATGGCTGGTTCTAATCTGAAGGGGAAAAAAAGTTGAGGAACAAGGCAGCTACTTGTGGCAGAATGTTATTTTTTCTTCAGTCTCTGCCTGCATATTTTCACAACATGTGTACTCTGTTACCCCATCACTTCCCTCTTTTCCTTGGGTAAATATCTCTGCTTTGGAATAAAAGAAGGCCCAGGGGTGCTACTTGTAAGAACTGCATTTGCCTTGATATGTTGTTTTTGAACTGAACACATACAATGGACACATTTCAAACTTGGACCTTTGCCACCATACATGTTGCTTTTAGTTTAACCTTCTCATATGATGGGGGGAGGCTGGAGGTAAGGAAGAGGCTGAGAGTGGGGTCATACACTCTATCCTTTACCAGATGTGGGATCTTGTGGGAGCCAAGTGTGAAGGCCCACACAAAGCCCTCTAAGCACTCAACATAATGGAGAGAGAGAGGAATGCAAACTGACCCTCTCCAAGTGCCAATTCTTTGCAAAATCAAATACAGTGGGTGACTAGGCCATACTTTTGCCACCCAGCTGCTTAGATAAAAAAAGGGTAGTATGAATAATTATTTATTTTTAAAAAGAAATATCTGTGTTCAAGTTCTGTGTGAGTAAGAAAATCAACTAAAAGATTTTCCCCTGTTTTCACCCTGTAAACTGCATGCCCTGTTAAATGACTGTATTTCATGTATGTGATTTACTGTGCCATTTGGAACCCAACAGATGCACTGAACTAGATTAGACATCTGTTCTGGAGAAGAATTAGATACAGAATTGGGACCTAGGAAATTCTGGATTAAACCAGCTCAAAGACTACCCTACAATCAAATACTAACCTAGTTAAGGACACTGGGCAAGACACACTTTTCACCACCATTCTCATGCATCAAATGACAATGCAGGAACAGGTAGGGCAAAGACAGGAGCTGGCAATGGGCTCACTCTGTTACATGTGTAACTCATGCCAGGTTACTCCCAAGTGGCCTGTGAATGAAGCCTGAAGCCCTGAAAGCTGCCATGTGTACTGAACAACTTGGAGATGGAAGAGCTGCCAGTGCGGATGAGGGTAGTGCTGAAGCAAAGCTAATTTGGGAACAAACAAAGTATTGAGTAGTTCCTGGAAGGTGCTAGGAAGGTCAGAAAGAGTTAAGAATTCTTTGTACTACACAATATTGAGTCCAGCTCTCCAAAGTATTCTTGAATATGTATTTTACATGCATGTACTCATTTAATTTGATAATATACTCAACCTCATTTGATCTCAAACCTGGGAACAGGTCACCTGAAGAATCATGCTTAAATGGTTGGTCTGTGCAAATCATCTCTCCCTCCCTGATCTCTCCGATTATCCTAATATGATCCCTTCTTCATCTTCCAAAAGTCATACATCTAGTAAGGTCTTACTTCCCCACCCTTACATTGTAACTTCTATCCCAGAACATCCCTTTTTAATGAATTCTTTTCTCCTTAATGTCCCTTACATACTTCACTAACCCAACACATAATTTCCTTCCCTACTCACTGGTTTACCATGGGGCTATCCCGTCTTCAGCTCTACAGCTCTGAGGAGTAACCAACCACTTGTACAGAGCACAGATAAATCAGAAACCTTATGGCTGCACACATAGGTACTTTTCCCTTTCTCCTGGCAAGTCCCATTCAAAGAACCATTTTTCTCTCTAAACCAGCAATTAATTTGCCAGCATGCAAATAAAAAGATTGGGCAGGTGATATTTAACTTTGTATTTACATCTTATCTTTTCATAGTATTGGTGTTAGATATCTGTAACTTTGATAACCACTGAAGATCCTTGTAAACTACATTGACCCACGTTATACTCCTTTTCCCAACAGTGCACCTTGTCTAGAGGATGAGCAGTGACAGGCAGTCAAGTGAGAAGGTGTTGTAAGAGAAATGCTATAAATGGGCACTCACTGGAGCAATCACCTAAATGGTCGGTCTGTACAAGAGATTGAGCCAGTCTCTTGAATAGTCCTGAGATGAGAAGAATTAAAATAATCTTTATCATTTGCTTTTTACAGTGTAGAGGGGTTTAGCGGACATAATTCTAAATCTAGTTTTTGTGTATCAAAACAGAAGTAAAAATAGAAAACCCAGTCACTCTTCAGTTGTTTGAGAAATCATTGCTTTTCTTGCTGCTCTGTCAAAAATATACAGCAATGAAAATAGTCTGCAAATGGGAATCTATCAGGCTCTGGAGCGTTTTACAGCCCAGAACTCTGGAAGTCCAAAATAGCTCCACAACGAACAGTATTTTCCTGAAGTTGTGGATTTTTTTATAAATACTCAACCTATCTGTGAAAACTCCAATAGAGTTTATGAATACAGTAAACTTAAAATTTCTTTAGCTCATTTACTAACCAACTGAACTAACTACATAATTTAAGTTTGTGCCAGGTTTTCATCTGCTAAGATGCAAACAACTCTGGAGCAAAACACAGCAGTACTTTGTAGGAGTAGTTTACACAGAGGTAAAAAAACATATAAAGAAATCTAATAACATTACAGGAGGAGAATTTAGATCCCACATAAGGTAAAGGAACATCAGATACTCTTTGGCATGGAAGGGCTAACGGGGTTTACACCTACAGTGCATGTGCCATCATGCCAGTGCTACAAGAGCCAGCTCTGTGCTGTGACAAATGGCTTTTCTCAGTCTAGTGAAGCACAAGTTTTCAGTCCCACTGTGTACTCTTGGAAAAAGAAAGGAGTTACTATGGAAAGGCATAGAAAGCTGCCCAGAGCGTGGGCAATTCAATCAGTATCCCTGGCAGAGTTGGCATCCTCTAGCATACACTGGACAGCTGACCAGGTGAAATGACAGCAGGCTCAAAGCTCCACTTCAGATGCTGCTGCTGCTCAGCCCAGAAGCTGGGGAGTAGTCCTCACCAGGCTAACTGTAGTGGAAAACTTAATCTGAAAGGATATGTAAGAAATGAAAATGTGTGAGAACTGCCAAATCACTAAATCTTGTAACATGATACTAGCAATGGTACGTGTGCAAGAAATTAGAGCAACACCACAGACAGCTAAAAAAAGTGTTGTCATGATCTGGTAACTTCAGATAAAATATACAGGCTCTGCTGATGTGTGCCCTGTACAGAAAGATGGGGCTCACATACACAACTCTACACTAGCTCCCTTCTCACTTTTACAATTCTGACTCAAGTAGCGTTATCCTGTGAAGTGGCAGAACTCCAGAGTCATCTAATGAACCTCTGAAATCCACCGCTGCTTAACAGGGGGCCAAGATTTCAAGACATTAAAGGTAAAATAACTCCCAGTGGGTCTCCTAAGAACATCTTAATGTGCCTGTACTGAACAGCATTTTCACACCGTTCCCTTCCTCTCTCCTTTGACTGGATAAAGAGCTCAGAGGAGAAAAAAAAATACCTATGAATACCAGTGTGCAGAAAGCCCTCATAAATTCACTTCCCGTCAGTCCAACAAATGAGCTCCCCCTGGGAAGCCATGAGAGAGAGCCGTCTCACAACAGCCTGATTATCAAAAGTCTGTTCTCTCGTGAAATACTCCGACCTCACAGGGACAAGTATCATAGTAATATGAAGGTATCATAATAGCTTGAGCAGTGTAAATTACTTTTGTAACTTGGGACGTGTGGGGCACATTTCCGGCAGGCTGGTTCCCAGTGATGCTGTTTGCCTCTCTATATCACTTGAGAATTACCCCAAGCATGAAAGATTCATGTGCTGTAAAAATTCAATTTCAGAATAGAAATGCAATTCTCCATATATCAGATTTCAGGCAGTCACTGCATCCATCATAATTTTAGCAAGCTGGCTTTATCACTGCCTTGTTCTCCTCAGAAATACAATGCATGTTACGTGCTACAGTCCTACCCAGTATTTCAAAAATTTTCTAGAAATAAGCTGCTCATTGATTTTGCTCTTCAGGGATTGCTATAAGTCTACAGTACTTGAGTACTGATGGCATTTCTGTCAATTTCCAGATTTGCCTTTCACAGTTCTCTGTCTTGGATCTTTTCCATTTTTGCAGTTTTCAGATCCATCCACGTTTTGCAGCTACCAGGGTGAGAAGGCATCCTACACAATAATCTGAGGAGTTACCTCCTGCTTTTGCTTTATTTTTTTCCAGTCTCCCCAGAGTTTCTGAGGCAGTGCTTCTGCATGTCTGTACACAAAGATAACCTCACCTTTATCCCTCTCCCAACCCTAAAAAAGAGACTGCTTTTACAACCACATTTCATTTCAGTTGTATCAGTAAAACCCCAAACGCTGAGAAACCAGAATGAACTAGTGTAAATCAAACAGTGCTCTTACCACTTAGACCCGCCCTGCAACCCTTTCCAATCAGGGAATCTAAAATTACCATATTTACAGCATCTGCAGCAGAGCCAAGTACAAAACAAGATGAATAGCTGTGACGCACGAGGCAGAGTGTGGAAGTATGCAGCTGGGCCTGCAAACAATATAGGCACTCGGCACTGAAGTCCATCTAATGCTTTTCACAGACCAGAGTGACTAAAAGGGGAAGGAGGGGGAGGGAGGAGTAGAGAAATTCCAGGAAGATGAGTGAAAACACAGCAGAAATCCCAGTCTGCTTCACTAATGGGTAATTGAAATGACTCACAAAAGGTCTAGTAGGGAATTCAATTAATTAGGGACGTGACTGGGCAGAGAGGAGGAGGGAAAGAAAAGAATGCCGGTGATACAAGAAAATCACTCCTCTCCATTCACTTAGGAAAGAGCCTGGAAGAAAACCTCAAGGAAAGAAAAAGCCAAGGTTTTCAAGACAGGGCCTCCACCCCTTCTTATGCTCAGAAAAGGCCAAATAAGCACACCCCTATTGCTTGTCCTCTTTCCCCCAGATTTCTAATGAAAAGGAAGAAAAAGAATAAAATTCAATATATTAAGTAAATCAAGACAATGGGTAAGAAGAAACTATGAGGACAAGACAGAGGAATGATGCAGAATAGATCAATGCAGTGCTGCTAATAGCACCCCCCTTATCATAATACCACTGCTTATTCCATGTGACAATGAGGGGAGGGAGATAGGGAGCCATAGAAAGATGAGTAAATTAAAAATACGTGGGGATAGGTAAAGGAAAAAATACAATGCAGGAAAGGGAGAGTAGTTGGAATAGGGGCATGCAAGACGACTGGAACTTATAAGAGCAGGGAGAGAAAAATGGAAAAGGAGTGGATGGAGGGAAAGTGAGGGAAAATGGCAAAGGTCATGGGTGAGAGAAGCAGCAGGGGGAAAACCTGAAAAGGAGAAGACCAGATGGAGGAAGGGTCAGGGAAAGAATGGTAAGTTTCATAATCAGTCGGCAGTTAGGACTTGCTGTGATGGTTACTTGAGAACAGCCATGTTGATTCAGCAACCATTTATTGACAAATAGTGCTTCTGACCAAGCCTCAGAGACTAAATTTACACTAGTGCTTGTTTATAAATCTTCAAGAATGTGTGACCTAAACTTTCCAGGCCCACAACTGGCCATTCCTGGTAGTGGAACAACAGGGAGAGATACAATGAGCAGGGGGCAAGTGTTCATTCACAGGATGGAAAGTGGGATCTGCAGTCTTTCATAATAAAGTTACCATAGTTTGAAAGGTAGTTCTTGTTAATTCTGACTCAGAGCTGTTATTGCCAGGCTGGCTGTTCAATAGCTTTACAAAGGAAACTCAGGGTCATTGTTTACCTTCGTGAATCATGAAGAGAGCTAACAAAAAGTACTTCTTAGGCCCTATCGGGTTCAGCACCGAATGCCCTCTGAAGGCTTAGATATGCTCTCACTCTGAAGGATCGAGATCCAATCGCTGTGAAAGGTTGGCAAAGCTTGCAATATGCTGCATGTTTGGGCAATTAGTTGAGTATTTCTGTTCCCAGGGCTGTCAATCTGACATCTTAGCAAGAAAACATATAAATCAAACCATATACCTCTGCCAGTGAACTGACCATTAATGTCAGCTCCACTATCAAATAACTTTCAGAAAAGCAGAAGTTTTTCAAAAGCTTTGTATTGTCTGTAATAGAGCAAAGAAGATACAACTCTGCCCAAGAAAACACATTTTAGGCAGTTAAGACATACTGGACCAGAAGGAAAAATATACCATTTAGGTAACAAGAACCAGTATGAATGATACTAGTATCTTTGTACTACTGTAAATACACTAGTGTCTCAATGCAGAGATTGCACTAGTGCAACTAAATCCAGGCTTTCACTATGTTTCAAGTTACATTCATGCACAGATGAGTATGCAGAAACCCCCAGCTGATTCTGAACTGACTCTCCAACATGACACTAAGGAGTATTATGCTGCTGCAAGAACCATCTTTCAGAAGAGGTATATAGTGGAAATTCATATTCCAGTGGGCTGGTCTAAAAAAATAGCCCCTAGAAATTCTGCAAAGACATTATTGTTGGTGCTCTGGACAAATGTAAACATACTTCAACCAGCTGGATTGGTATTTTCTATGGAAAAGGATTACAAACTGTGGGCATTCAGTGCCTAGGTGCCTATGCAACAATGTGATAGTCATACAAGAATTACAATACAGCTATAAAATGTCAGTTAAGTCAGGCAGCCCCTAAAGCAAATTTGAGCTGGGCAGCCAGAGCACTACTTGACACAGTCCTTTTTCCAGCTTCCAAGCTCCATTCTTTCCAATTCTCTAACATGTCTGATGAAACAGACAGTGCAGTGTGCTCTGAATGTCCTCAGTTTCTAACCAGAGCACCTCCAAAATTTATCAGAACCTTGATTTCACTGCTAATATAATTTTGTCTTTTTACTGAGTCTTCATCAAGTTAAATTAATGAGAACTGCAGGCTTGGTCAACATGTATCTCGAGGCTATCTGGACTCTGTTAAGCCAGGCTGACACATTTTGTCCAGACTCTCCTCTCCTTCTCTTCAAAACACACAACAGAAAATAAAAAAAATCCTCCTCTTCCGTACAGAATTAAAAGAATTAAAATAAATTCTTTTTATCTCCCTAAATAAGTACCATCCTGTATTTAGTCATTTGACAGCACCAAAGAATGATTTTTCTGTATTCCACAATGTCATTCCTCCTCCCTGGATCTATTCAAAGCCTCTTGTACATATTTAATCACTCCTAGCCAGGACTAGCTAATGAAATGCAGGGCCTTGCCCTGACCTGACCTTGCTATTTCTATTTTGGCTCAGCATATCCTCTGCTAGTTGAGTAAAAAAAAAAAGTTGTTTCTTTCTCTTGGTCTTAAAGGTCCTGTTACTGGCAGGGGGTATGGTCAAGGACACCGCTGAAAACAGAACAAATGTCTGTGAACACTGCTTTGCAAAACGACTGCAAATCAAAAATGGACCGCAGCAACCTAACTGGGAGGCTTTTCCCCTCTTTTTCTTTGGTTGGCAAACACTGGTGGGCACTGTTCATCTACTGGGAATAGCTTATGACTAGATAACTGTAAGAAAAATGGACTGCTCAAATTGTTTGCAGCAGTCATAAAGCACTGGTATTTGATTTTGGGCACTTACTGCAACTAAATGTTGTTCTTGGTTTTCCCTATCTGTTCTTCCTATTTGCCAATATGGCAATTAAAAAATAGATTTTCCATTTCTGAGAGCTTGTAAAGAAGCGTGATCCCATTTATGAGCACTTAGGAATCCTGGATGTTAGGTTAACCCTTTCGTCACATGATGTTGGTTGCAGGAATATCCACATGCCATCAGAAGTCAGAAACGCTTCCAGCGTAAAACAGGACAACCTTTACATGGTGATCCATGTGGACTTTTAAAGCTGCTGTTTGTTTCGAAATGGTTTGTGAATTTGTTTACCATTAGTTTTGGTGCTCAGTTTGACATAGTGAATTGCTGGATGAACCATAAGCTATATTTGAAGTCAGCAAGGGCAAGGGCTATTGCTTTATTCTTTGTGAGTACACACTGCCTTACATTGTGGAGCTTTGGATGCTGAATAGGGGTCACAGATGCTATCACAAAACAACCAGTAACAGCATAAGGACCTTTAGGTACTCAGAAGGTCAGAAAAATCAGGCTGAGCAGTTCAATCCACCATTGTTCTGCAATTACCTCTCAATGGAGGCTCATCAGAGAAAATGGTGCTGAATAGAATGAAGATGCCTTAACTAGCTGCCCCAAATGAACACCCTACATCCCATGGAGTACTGAGAGCCTTAAAAGCTGCCCAAGGACCACGGATGGAGACCATATTTCTAACGGCCAGAGTCAGTTTAACACATCCCTATTAGTCCTTCTCCATGTGCTGGAATAGACATAAGAAGAGTTAGACCAGCACTTACAAGCCCAGTCTTTTCTCAGCTCAACTAAAAACAGATTCAAGATGCAACTTTCAGATGAATTGAAGCAGTAGGACACTAGACATTGCTCGAAGGAAGAAATGATAAACTCATGTTTGCAATCACTAAAGTCAAACAATACAGTTGTGTCATTTTCCTTTTAGTACTGTTTATCAGGTTCTTTTTTAGTCTGGTTCTCTACAGAGACAAGAGTTTTGCAATCACATTCTGTACCCCACTAGCTTTTATTCCTGTAACTTTTTCAGCCACGTCTGACAAAGGATAGGGGTTCTCAAACATAAGTGAGATTACAGAAATTCAGTGAAAAGTGATGAACAAGTAGAGGAGAGAGTGACCACAAATATCCCTGGCTGGCTTATTAAGTTACCCATTATTAGATTCCATGAAATCCACAAAGAGGACTTCTGAGTACCAACCATAGGAAGGACTTGTAGGTACAGTCAACCAACCACAAGGTACATATCTGTACCAAGCCACATTTTAATAGTTTTTCCTACACTCATAGGTTTGCCACAATTTACAAAGAAAACTTGAAGTTGCCTATTTCATAGGAAAAAGTGGAAACATACAGCTTTGTCGGGATTCTGCTATCAGTCTTTTCCATCACTGCAATGCAACACCTGTAGCTGACGGTATGCTGTCCTGAAACAAGTAGCTTTACTTCATTGTCCCACATGGTCTGATACTTGAGCCAAATTGCTCTAACTGTGAATAGTTAACAGAAGATATGGCCCCATCTTTCTTTCCATGTCCTCCATCTCTCTTTCACCCAGCCTTACCTGATTCCTTTGCACTAGTGCTCATCTTTCTCCACAAGAAATCAGTTCAGGCAGCAAAGGTGGCAAAAGGTTAACCCACAAGTACAAAACAAACAGATAACTTAGCTCCCACAGATGACTCACTGAGGGGTTTGATAAATACCACAAGGGAGGCAGAAGTTGGTCCTGGTTTGGACACCTGATGATGACCAGGAGCAAGAGATCAGCATTACTACAACCTGACACCTGGCTATGATCTTAGGTGGGTGGTCACAGTCAAACATCTGCATCTGGTGACCCTCACTCAGAATGGTCCCCTGGGGAAGACACAGCCGGCAGTGCCACTCTGAACGAGAAACAAACATTTATGAAGCTAAAGGCAAAGGCAACATTCAGCCTATTTTCTTCCCTCTCCAAGCGGGATTCTGACCCATCTTGAGCCCCAGCCCCACTGCCGTTGTACAAAACAGAGCCAAACACTGCTGTGTGGAGCAAGCACATTAATGCTGACTGTGCTTGTCTTCGGTTTCCTTGTGTTAGTCTTCTGCAGGCATTTTGTTTTTGTCTGTAATTTTACACTACAGACATCAAGAGCATTGAGGCCTGAATCTTCCTTGCTTATGCTGTTCCTGATGTTTGGCAGAGCTGGAGAATGCTACCTTGGGGTGCTCCTTCCCTCGGAGATCTGGCGGGATGTTGCAGTTAAGCCACATCCCCACAGCTTAAACCACAGAATGTAAAAACAGCTGTGAAATCCAACTGTCTGAGCTGCCTCGGTGTTTGGCTGGCCTCTGTAGGGCCAAATTTTTTTTGACTCAAAGTAAAAATATGATTTAGCACAATTCACGAGACTAGGCAAAAACATTTTTGGGAGATTTGTTCCAACCTACTTGTAACAAACAAATTTGGGCAACCACCTATACAGGCCAGAAAAAATGTTTATCCAGCTTAGCCAAAATTGAGCAAAATAGATTTGTTGGCAGCATGGACAAAGTTTTAGGCTTTTTTTAAGGTCCCTTCCTAATTTCAGTTTTCCATTCTCCACCCTTTGGAGTTTCTTAGATGATTCTTTTCTTCTCAATGGCTTTTCAGTTTGGGCACTGTCCTTTAATTTTTTCAGCCTTATGGTTATTTTCTTTCCTTTAGTCTTCTTTTGCATTTGTTTTCTTTCTGTCCTTTCTCATGGAAACATTAAAAAACTTTCTATTTCTACCATTCCTACCTTTTCTTTGCCAAACTGTTTTTTCCTGGCCAAAGATATATTCTTTGATACCTCTTGATTAAACTTCCAATATATTAAGTAACTGGGAAACAGGAATCTTAAGACTAAGACCACTTAAGTGCCTAGGACCACTATTCAAAAAAAGAGATGAATTTTTTATTGACATGTGTCTTACTAATGCAGATACTTATGTATAAATACATATATTTTAATACTCTCTCCATTTCCTCAGAAGCTAGCACAGAGAAGATACATGTAAGGAAAAATGGACTAAAGTAGGACTTTTGAGCAAGACAACATCAGAAAGAGAGGAAAACAGAGAAATTCAATGGCTTAGCAAGCAAAATTGGAGTCTATGATTTTCAGGCACTCTGGTCTTCCTTCTGAAACTACAAACTTCATATATTTCCCATGGAATGGGCCTCAAAATTCCTATTATTTTTATCATTAACTGTTTGAACCATTTATAAGATGGCTCACACTCCCAAAAAGCAACAGGAAAATTCTCAGCATTCCAGTTAGAACTTTTAAAAATTTTATTTGAATTTTTAAAATTCAAAGTCAGACTGAGTCTCACATTGTTCACAGTAACCACTGCATAGTTTTCTGTGCATTCCCAAGGGTACTCAGAATAACCTAGAAAGGCCTGAGTATTTTCTCCTGCATATGTTTCCTAAAAATTGTCTCACTATCTCCAGAGACTTGAAATCACAGTGGTAACCAGCTGTCTTGGGCATGACAAGAAGCAATTCTGCACAGGCAGTTGTTCAAGAGAGCCTCCCCAGTGGATTCTTTTAAGAGTTCATATCTTCATGTTTTAGTAAGAGCCTCCAATCATTGTCTCAGACCCACTTTTTGGAATATATGAGCACTTTAAATTAGTTCATGCTAAACTTTTCAAGGACTGATTTTATCACTTTTTAATTGAAAGCATCTCACTAAAAAAATAATTGCCTACATTGAGGATGCAAATATTTGGGATGGATATGACAAGTTTTTCAAGCAACACCGAGTGTCCAAATGATGCTTAAAAGCTCAAAATACAACACTGCCCAGAAGAGAAATTCTGCTTAGGCAGTCTTTATGCACGTGACTTCCAAGTCACGTCAGAACTGGCTCTCAAATACAAAATACGTGCACATGCCATGCTAGCAACCTGTCAGTGGTTATCATTACTCATCACAGGCTTAGAAAATACAATGAAAAGCCAAATTACAACTAAAACCTTTTCATTCTCATGGTCGATTGATCAACAGTTCAAGTAAGAAGACTTTGTTTTGTTTTGATTTTTAGGAGTCCCATTGGAATCACTGATAGCATCTTCAGCAACTGCAACACTATTGCGGTGACATGTATCCACAGTGGCTCTTGGCAGGTTCAGACAAGAAACAGGAAGACTGATATCACTTTGTTGCTGCATATGTTACTGTGAGATCCAAGTCCTTGCCGGGTCAGAAATCACATGGTGTCTTAAGGGCTTAAGATTAATTATGGAGATTTAAACTCCTGTTTTGACCGTAAGCCATGAATGGAAATGGGCTGCAGAAAAAATAAGTTTGATGATTCTGGGCCATGGAATAATAGAACTTCTTAATCAAGGAAAAAAGAATGAATTAATTTAAGTGATAGATGTGCTTTTAGCATCCTTGTCAAGTAAGTCACATAATTACCTATTTTCGGGAATCTGACAAAAAATTACAATATTAGGTATTTTATATTAGAGGAGAGCCTTTGCAGGGGTCTGTGTAATTCCATTCACATGGACAACTTCTACATTAAAAAGTCAGGAATAATCTGCTCCATTAAAGAATGGAATGAAATAACTCTCTTATGGTTGGCTAGCAGTCCTTTTTTCTTCTTTCTTATGTAGCCCAGATCTTAACGTAAACCGACTGTTAGGTGCGAACTCTGGTGTCCATGACCAACACCTGAAAACTTCAACATGTTTTCATCTCCGTGTAGCCAATACAAACATTTTGTTTCCACTGGGGATAAAAAGTAGTAAATACAATAGTAATGTCCAAACCAATCCCCAGCCTTCAGAAAACTACACAACACTCAGATGACCTCCTATACTCAGGTAATATATTTTTCAAGATGATAGGTAAGGAGAGATTTCATATGTGGGGATGCTGGGATATAATTTTAACATCAAATACATTCCAACCCCCTTATCTAATCTAACGAGCCATTTAACAGTTTATCTATCAGATCAAGTCTTTGAATCAGTTTTGTGCCATGGGAGTAAAAGATGCCTAATATTTAAGTAACCATCTTTTTTGACAAAGGTGAACCTGATCGGTAATAAAGATTGTTTCCAATCAATGATCTTCAAAAGATCTCTTCCATTTCTTTCCAGATGACTGTACAAAATATCGCAGTACATAAAATACCTTGGTCTAATCCACTGCCACTTATTTTCCTCTTTGTCATTATTTCTTAAGCTTTATGAAGTACTTTTGCAAATGTTTTGGGCCTAGAGAAGGCATGCTCTTGCTTTCATATGGAAACTGTAAGCACTGTCATCCCTCTACTGTCAGAAGACACACACACAGCTGGCGCATTCTTCTAATCACAAAAGCAAAGAAAAAGAAATCCCAGCTGTAATATGAATAGCAAATATATTCTGGTTCATGTCTGTTACACTCAGGTGAACAGTGATAAGTCAAGCGTCAGGTTCTCATACTTAGCTCTAGCACTGCAACACCAATCCTAACATGCCTCCAGGTTCTTTTTAACATTGCCATACAACTCAGTCCTGAATGGCTTCTTTCTATCCACTCCTCTTCAGTGGAGACTTATTAGAGTTGGCCATAGTTGGTCTTTGCTTTTTACAGAAAAACAAATATATGGGCCTTCATCTTCCCTCAGAATCTGAGACTTTGGCTAGGCAGGTAGGCCAAATTATGCAGCAATGTTTCCTCCAAATTACAATTTTCAGACATCATTCCTGAATGTTTGCAGAATACATGATGAAAAAAATCTGTCCTAGTTAAGCTGATTCATGGGTCCTTCCCAATGCTGAACAAGTGTTCCAACAATGTATAAAAAATCATCAAATAAAGTACCATGTTAAAAAAAAAACCTGTCTATATCATCCAAATGTGTCCTAGATAAAAGCAGTGAGCTCTATAAGCGCCATCTAGGCCATCTTAGATCATATATTACTTGCCTGATTTTTGGCTGATCTGTACTGCATTTATAATGGGGAAGTTGCTGTGGAAGAAACCCTGGTGCCATTTTTCACGGGCAGACAAGGTTTGCCCTTAATGCAATAATGCTGAGGCAAATTCCATTATGTTCCCTTCCAGCAGTCTTAGTACAGCAGTTCTCCACCACTTGCTGTACTCAGACAGTGTTTATGGAAAGTCACTGAGGACCTTGAAGAAGCAGGTGTCTCACCTGCCCACAGCACTCACCCCCAGTATTCCTGGCGCAGTATTCCTATCAAACAGTGCCCTGGCATTCACAGCAGGGCTCCACAGCACACTCAGTTACTGTATGCCCAGCATAAAGTACCAAGAACGTACCAAGTTCAGCAAGAAACACTAAAGAACACTGAGTCAATGGCATCTTTGGACTGCCACCAAAGTGCCAGGCCTTCATAATACAAAGTGATATGCAAAACTAGAGCTTAACATAAACAGCAGGAATGGAAAAGCATTGCCAGACATTAATGAAATGCTAACTTTCCTAGCTTGGGAAAATTCATTCATCACTACAAAGGCATTGCTTTGTAGCTTGGTTCAACAGTAGAGAAGGATGCCAACAGAATTCTTTCTAGGTAGTAAAAATTTTATAGGTTCTTTACATTAAAAAAAGCAATTTTTTAAACATATCAAGTTCAAGTCTAATGTGCAACCCTATGAATGTCTAATCAGTTTTGCTTTCTTCCTCTTCTCACTTTCAAATTCTTGTCTCCTGGACAACCACACAGTAACAGAAGAAATTTCCATTAGTTCAGAACATTTTTGCAATTACTTAAGTTGGTTTAAATGACATTATGGTAACATTATCATATTTAATAATCAGCTACAGGGAAAAGCTTTGGCCTAAATGATCAATACTCTTTCAAAAAGAATGATGGAGATTGCTGCCTTTAAATGCCATCACTGTACAGACCTGTTTTAACTTTCCCCTCTCTGGCCTGAGAAGGACTACATGAGATAACGGGGCATGGCAGAGCAGAGCTGTCCTGTGAGATCTCATTCTTCCTCTAGGGTAATTAGGCTGCATCATGGCCTGTAACTCAGTTTCTGTGTTCAGAGCTTACAAGGGAAATACAAAAGCAAGAAACAGCCAGCAGTGGGAATGCTGTGCTACACAACTCCTGACGTGTACATCAAATTGAATTATATAGATAGAATTGCAAATACCCAAAGGTCCCCCAAATCCAAGGTTCACTCTTCTTACAGTACATATTAACAACTTTAAAGGAAGCAGATGCCTTTCCACATGCCACCATGGGCCAAAATAAGCTGCCCATCCAAACATGAGCGACCAAACTCAGGCACTTTGCCTCTGTTCCAGGCCCCTGTAACATGAGCAGTCTATGAGGGGATGGGGCACCACGCTGGATGCTGCACTCAAAATGCCTGTCCTCTTCTTCTGGCACAGAGAGCACAACTGTTCTTTTTTAAAAATCCCCTGTTCTTAGCAAGGTTTGTTTTTCTAACTGGTTCCCAGAAATCTCTTGGGCGCTCCAAGCCCAGAAAAGTAATTACTGCATTACTTTGGCCACAGACACAATATCAACCTTGTTAGACTTGGCCTGTGGAGAGAGTCAAACACCTGCTGCTGCAACATTTATTTGATAAGCTTCATGGTTCACTAACATAAACCTGATCCTGCTGACCTGCAGGAGGATGAAAAGGAGTTGGGGGGAAAGGGTGGAGCAGGTAGGCAATCTCACAGCCCTCTGGCCCAGCAGCTCACAGCCTTCTCTCCCAGCAAGCTCCCATTTCTCTTTGCTTTCTTGTTTTCTGGTGAGAGCTTCAGAGAATTGGTTTTCCCCCTGCAGTTATGCAGGCAGATGTGGACAGGGCTAGGATTCCCATGCCTTATGATGGATTAACTGACAAGTGTGGGATCAATACGGGAATTGTTCTAGCTCTGGCTGCATCTGCAGGCTTCCAAAGCACACAGAATAGCTGCACACACTCTTGTTGGCATGCTGGTGTGTGCACTGAAAGGCTGGCTTCATACCAAAGTCCATTAGTTATCAGCAAGCAGGGAGGGGAAGAAGGGCTGCAAATCAGTCAAATCAATAGATAAAAGGTTGGGGAGAAAATCAGATATAGAAATAGAAAATTGATTTTTGTTCTTCAAATGACATTGTTTGCTTGTCTAGTATAAAAAGAAGAAAAAAAAGAAATGGGAGTGGGGGGAAATAAATAAGGTTTTATCCCAAATGGAACGGTCTCTTCCAGCAGATACGGCCAAGAAGTATCTCAGGAAAAAAACACACGTCAGGGGACTTAGCAGGAAGGAGAAAATGACCTTCCCAACTATGGTGCCCAGTATCAGGAAAGAAACTTATTCTTGTCTGCTTCTCAGTCTCATCGTTTTTCGGGCAGAGGAAATGAAAAACATACAATCTAGAAGCACTAAAGGACATTTCCATGTATTTGCTAGTTGTCACTTACATGGAAAGGTTTGACCTCAGAACAGTATGTTTTCTAGTGTACTTTGTTTATCATTCTTTACCTGAATGACACCTCTGTCAGTGTGTGTTGATAGTTTATCTTGGAGATATACAGTGCGATTCACACTCCTGAGAGACAGTGAGAAGCAGATGAATCACTGTGGATTACATCAGAGCCAGACCAAACTTTTATACAAAACTTGGCAAAAATCTGAAGACTAATCCTCTGAACAAATGTGAAGTTGTCTACATGAGCATCTTCTATCTTATTTCACTGTCCTAGTTTAGGGCAAATNCGTGAAGTTGTCTACATGAGCGTCTTCTATCTTATTTCACCTTCTTCCACTGGCTCAGAACTTCAGGAAATTTATTTCCTGATGGATAAAAAAACCTGCAAAAATTCAAATAATATGCCACTACATTTTCTGGATAGATCCAACCCAAATCAAAGCAAAAGAAAACTTCTCTTGTGGAACTTCAAGCATAGTTTTACAGTTATGTGAAATTCAGGTAATGAATGATAAATAAAGTTTTGGACTAGCACCAACATTCTACTTTTGTATTCACCCTTCACAGGTGCAGGACTCACAGCATCAAAGCAAAACACTAACTAGACTCAGAAAACCAGCATGACTGGATTCTCAAACCTCTCCTTAACACAGACAACTGTTCTTCAATTTCTGCTTTTATTGACTAGACTGTCTCTCTCTGAACAGTATGAGATAGATTTTTTAGAACTAGTAATTAAGGAAGAGAAACAAATAACCTGATACTATTGGAATACTTTTGTAGAAAGTGCTGCACAAAAGAAGACAGAAAGTGTAAGAGAATTTGACCTACACTGAGAAGTCTATATTGCTTGGAAATCTGAGTGTACCAAAGATCCACAAAGTAAGTGCTGCCCGGCATGAAAATCTTGAAAGCAATGCACAACACACCCAACTCATGGAAAATGCACCAGACTGAGCCATCTTAGTTTTGTTAAAAACTGCTGATGACCAAAGCAAATAACTTCATTCCTTCTCCATCATTTTGCTTTAGGCTGTATGCCAGTGGTCCCCAACACACTAAAAGCAAAATGAAAGAACTCCAAATGCATTGTTCACCCACCAGGCAGAAGTGATAAGGAAGAACTTGTGGCCTGCTCCTCAACAGCTGCTAGAGAAACCAGCAGCAAAACTCCCAAACTAAGAACAATTTTATTCATTGGAGCTCTCTAAACAATAAAGCCATCTCATTTCAGAAACTATTAAAAAGCATCCCAGACAAAGTATGGCAATGACTATAAATATCCTCCAAAAGAAATTTCTGTAAAACCCCTATCACATTACAGGATGCTTATCTATACTATTCTGCCTTCTATTCTTAAGCCTAGTTTCAGACTGTGAGCACATGTACACCTTGAACAGCAGTCTCTGCCCATAGCTTCCCCAGAGCACCACAGATGCAGAAACATATGTTTCATGGTAAAATACCGGTAGACTATTACACTAGCAGGAATAGTTTTAAAGAAAGCTGAACAGTTTGACAGCAGCCAGGGTGAACTACTCTTGGTTATCTGAGAAGTGGAAGCCAAGGAGCTTGACCTGACACATCAGCAGAGTACTCTGAAACCACACTAAGTTTGGAGCGCAGCAGGGCAAATCAGAAACCATGGCGTTCACACAGCTCACACAGAGTATTCCCAAGAGTGCAGCTCTATGCTTACAATGAACACTGCAGCGAAAAGGAACCAAAATCATACAACAGCTTCTTAAAATAAATCCTCCCAATGGGCCCTGCTTCCTGTCCTGTAACAGCCACCAGAGCAGAGGAGTGAAACCTAGAGTCACGTAAATGCACGTGTGCTCGTCTGCGCAGGAGCACTGAGCTCTGGCTGCCTTGGCACGTGTGGCTGCCCACGTGCATGTGCAGCCAGCTACAGGACCATGAGAAGAACATGAAAGCAGGATGTCTCTCTCCACTTTCTTCCTCTATGCAGAGAACCTCATGTAGTTGAAAACTGAAAAAATTTTGACATTTTTCATCTCTACAGGTAAAACGTGAGCAAATATTGCAGGCCCTTAACAGTGCACAGGTGACTAGAGCTCAATAACACATCCCTTCTGCTGTGCCTGATCCCTGGGAACCTCCAGGATCAACACCTTACCACTACACCATTTTGTATGACAGCAAAGGATCAAATTGGACAGAGTCAGAGTCAGAGTAGAATATCAAGATAAAATTTTTTTCATGGTAACTGAATATTGTCCTCTCAAATCTTTTGTTTCTTTTTCAGAAGTGGATTTCTAGCTTTACGGTTGTGATGACAACTTTTCTGTTGGGAACCAAGAGTAAGTAATATAAGCAGCCCAATCTCCAAACACACTAAAATAGGTTTCTTAAAATTATGTCATAGCTTGAAATGACTGAACCCCATCCTTCTCATGAGTTTTTTGTTTGAACTATCTGATTTCTTCAGGTTGGAATCAAAGAAATAAAAAGACTACGGCTTTTTGTTATGTCTTGGGTTAAAACCTATTGAAACTGCTTGCTGTAGCACTGCATTTCCTTCCAAGCTAAAAAGGCTTCAGTTAAATACCGCTTTGTTTAGTAATTGCTAAAAACAAAAGACTACAAAAAGACACAGGCTGTGCAGGGTCTGGACCTCACAAGACAAAGGGAATCATGGGAACAGATGCCACAAATGGGGAGATTAGGGCAATGAGAACTGCAGCTCTGCTTCTAAAGGTGTTGGGGATGAATATGGTATCTTTGTTGACAGAGGAAGCATATCCTAGCATGTGAAACTTACTGTAAGCCAATGTTATTTACACAATTTTTACTATATCAAACTCCTGTAATTCTTTCTTTGGTAATTTGCTAGCTGTCACTCAAAGCATGTAGAGTAGTAAAAGCATACAACTGTTTATTTTACTTTTTGTTTTTGTTGGGGTGTGTGTGTGTAAAGAATACCAAAAACAGGTTTCTTCTTACAAAAGCCATCCAAAGCCATCCAAAATTAAGTTTACTCTCTCAGAATACTATTAGGTTACTTTGAGCCTTAAAATAAATCTCTGGCCAAGTCCTAGACAGCTAATTACTTCCAGTTATTTCTGGACAAAGTTTTAACCACTTCTGTTGGAGTCATCAGTATCTAACAGGTTGGGGTGAGGGGACAAAGTGATCTGCCTGAGCGTTAGAGAAATAACAGATTTACTGACAGAATAAAAGCAGAATAACAAAACAGTGTAACTGAAAAGGACAGCAAACCAATTTGCTTCTAGCAGCATTTAAGGAAGGCCAAGGGAAAAAGCGAAACACAGTATCCAAAAGCCTTCAGGTCACTTTATTTCAGCTACATCATGCCTTAAGTTTTGGAAAGAAGAAATACAGGCAGGAAACGCTAAGAAGATTTCCAGTACATCAACTCAAACTTTATCCTTAAAAAACCCAGTCTGATTCCTAAAAGCTCTGCAGCAGCTCTGGCCTGTTTTCAGAGCACTGTGGCACACAGGAGGTGAACTGGGTGCTGATGGGAGAGGTACAGCATGTGCTTAGGAGAAGGAAGGACTACAGGAGAATCCTATGGAAAAACCATGTCCTGCTCAAGCTAGTCTCCAGATGACCTGTTATAAATGTGAGAAATTATTTGTCAAGCAAAGTATAAGGGATTCTCTCTGTGTTTAAACATTTGCTTGAACTTGACTCATAAAGCAGGAAAGCCACGAAAATGCAAAATTCACTTTGGAAAAATATGCCCAGATTAGGATATATAAGGCTTCCTGGATAACTATGCAGCAACTGGATCATGTATATACAGAATTTAAAACTGTAGAAATGGAGTGTCCTTCATATAATGCTGAACATTTCAGCATGTCTGTAAATAAGAAAAGAAGATTGAAAACAGGATATGGTGAAATTTTTTTTGTTCATTATTACACAAAACTAGCAAGAATTAATATTTGAAGCCAGATATCCCCACACCTCAGTCTTAAAACTGTATTTTCTTTGATGTTACTCATTTCTAGGGCACATTTAATAGAGCAGTGAACAACTGGTGCTGACTGTTGTGGCTTATTAGCCAGGGATAGATATGGGCCATGCATATACTCATTTCCCATAACAAGTATTAGTACATGGGACTGAAGCACTGGGAAGCCATACATGAACAGCTATTGTCTCAAGCCAACCCTTCTTTCCAAGGCCCAGTTCCACTCCCTCCTCCCTCTCAGTCCCTTCTCTTCATTTGCCCTCTAGTTTTGTTTAGATTACAAGCTATTGTCACTAAGTACATGAAAACTGTAACCAAAGACAGTCTGTGCCTAACATAATTAATCATGTAATTTCCAGCTAATGATTTACTGTTTGCTTCACTTCTCCACCCACTGTCTGGCTTTTTTAGGGCAAAGACATAACTTCTTGCATGTTGCTAGAGGACTAAACACAGTAATGGGACTAAGAATGCAATAAAAAAGATTTAATGTCAAAGAGGTTGAATAGAATCAGTGAGTATTTTCCTTTTAGCAGAGAACAGTACATTGCTACATCGGTGGCAAAGGCCCCTATGCCCAGAAGAAGCTCAGAACTGCCTTCTGTGAGTGCCATGCCAGTGGAAGCACTTTTGGCTGACTTGTTTTGGCCCATGTGTGTGCTATTCTGATTCTTCAATGAGACAATTCACTGTCTGTTTCTGGGGACCGAATGAATGGAGGAGTTAGATCAATTATCAGAGAGTCTTCAGGATACATTCTGACAGATGATGAAAGGACTCTAATATGTAATTGAAATACCCTGTACCAAAATACTCACATTAAACCTTGGCTGATTACACACAGGTCTGAGCTATCTCAGACCTTCAGAACAGGAATTGAGTTGTTTATCACTGAAAGCCAAACTTCTAAAAAGGTGGCTGCCCACTACAGAGCCTTTGTGTTGGGTAAATTAGCTTCAGGAAGAGAATCAAAATGAATTAAAACCACATGGAGATCCTCTCCCTTTACCCCCCTTTCCCCCTTTCCTCTTGCTATATGAATCCCCTCACCAGGAGACAGAGGCCAGTTCAGTATGATTTAGTTCAGTGTTTTTGTTTCCTAAAGTCTCAGTCTTGGGCTGGGTCCATTAATAGGCTGCAGCTGATTTTATTCTAGATGAACTCAAGACTTTTCTCTTCTTTGGTTTTAAAAAGATTACAAATTGTGTGTTATATAAATAGAGGGAAAAGGGAAAAAAGAACCAGAATGAGTAAAAAAATCTGCTCTCCATTAGCTGACCTGCTGAACAAGACTGTGTTTCAAATAAAGATGAGAAATGAGAGATGTGGGGAGAAAAATACACAACTAAAAGCTCTAGTGATACTGCACCCAGACACAGCGGTAAGAGGAGATGCAGTAATGTCTGATAGCTACCATTACCATTGTATCAACACAGAAGAGATATTAATAGGACTCCAAAAGCAACAAACCAGATGCCTCAAAGACTGTTCTGATAGTTTGCAGCAACCCCTCCCCGTTAAACATGAAATCACTTTGATTAGCAATTATGACCTCTTTGTGTCTAAGGTCTGCCTGGTAGCTAGGGTGGAATAAGTTGGTCTCAGACTAACTCCTTGTAGATACTTTAGAGTGTGAAAGAATGCCATGATACTCACATGGACTAATTCAAGTGGGATTTCTAAATAGAGGTGTTGACCCCAGAGAGAGTTGCCTCAGATTGGTGCTGACATAATTTTGAGTGGGAAGGCACTGGGCTGGTTATTTTTTAATGTCAGCTTGAATTCTCTGTCTGCCTAATGTCACTCTGGAACTCTACACACTGGATGGCTCAAGACTGCATGAATCCATGATTTTTAAAGTAATTGCTAGAGGCTGCAAATGTGACACTCCTTTTTATTTCTGCTCAACCTCAGTGTTGATGTGTTCAAAATTTCCATTTAGAGGACTCTCATGAACAGCTCAGACACAACTGCTCCATTTAAAAATGGCCACTGCAGCTGATCAGCAAAGCCAAACATGAAGGGATAATGAGCAGCACCAGAGTAGAATGTAACTACTCACAGCAGCCTACAGACAGGTGTCTCCTGGTGGAGGGCAACAGCCACCATTTGGAAAGAGTTACAGAATTTTCTGTAACAGACTTCTGTTATTTAACTCCAGCTGAAAAATACACATCAAAAACTGCATTCAATCCATAAGAAAAACAAAATGTTTTTCATAGCCTGAGAAAGACGTTAAGTGAGCTGTACTCACAAAAGAAAGGTCCCAAAGAAGCTGGAGTCTCAATGTCATTATGATAACTTAAAAATCTCAGAATAGCTTTTGAGTCCACAGATTCCATTTCAGAAGTCCAGAAATGCTTTTCCCTGCTTGTTAATGCTCTGATTTTGGGAACTGCACACATCTATTTAACATAAAGATAATTTATACCTGTACAAAGTAAAAATCATGGCTTTGCCATAAAAAGGAAATAAAATAGATGTAGTAAAAGTGCTAGTAAATCAATAATAAATAGTAGATATGCAGAGAAACAGATGTCCAGATGACATCAGTAAGAGGAATCACATGGTTCTATCAGATTTACCTGAATACAACCCCTCATAATAAGTTTCAATTGCAATGATAAATGTGCCTTGATTAAACCCAGTGATTTTTCATTCCTTGCTAATGGGGCAAATGTAACTTGGAGGGAGTCTGTATGCAATCACTGGAGGTTTTATTCGTATAACTTTTCTGGAGTTTGACTATGACTATATTTGATTGCATGTGGGTGGCTGTGGGACAGGAGGACAGCTGAGTGAAAAACTATGACAAAAGGAATCTTGTCCCGTTTCCTGCCTGTGCTTCATTCACTAATGAGCACTGCTCTGGGTCATTCTCAAGATTTCTTCATCTGTTGTTGTCTTGTCTGCAAAAGGGGCACCCCGGCAGTGGAGCTGTTGTCAGCTTGTCTTGAGAGTTTATTCTGCTGCCTCTCACCCTTGCAGCTGTGTGGGATTTTAAGTGCCTGGCTGTAAACAACTCCATATTTTGTGCTTCTTTTTGGATGACTTGAAGGGCAGTCTAAGACCAGATGTGTTTGCTGGTGTAATCTGTTTCTCATTTCTTCTGATAGATGCATATCTCAACAACTAATAATAGAGTGAAATCAGGATTTATCTGTTGTCTTCTTCAGTTTGATTTCTATTGGAAAGAAAATGTTAATAAAACATAGCTAAGTCCTCAGTCTCTCCTTTCTTCCTGGAGTGACTGAAATGTTTGCTGAACATGTCCCTATAAATAAACAACCAGGCTGGTGAATCTGATGCCATTAGACTCCTGCTGTAGCAACCAATACCCCTCTTGCTAGCTTGTGGAAGCAAAACCATTTTGCTTCTTTAAGAAATAGTTTTTCACTAACACTGTGTCGTCTATTCTTGTTTCTTTTGTCAGACCAGCTCACTTGATTTCTTCCTGGTAACAGGTTTAGTCTTTTTAACAGGTTTACTCTTCTATAAAAGGCTTCTACCCATGCAGAGGCAGGATTCAGCCTTCTCCCACAGTGAACTGCTCTGTTATCAACTCTAGACCACAGTGAGAAAAGTCATTAGAAGAGGAAAAGGAAGAAATCACACCAAATTTCATTGTATCGAAGAGTTGTCTTTTGATTCATGCTGTAAAATGGTATTGTACTAGCTTTCCCCTTCCAAACAGGTGCAAAGGTGAGGCAATGGGAAGGGGAATGCTGCAACAGCTTAGCCTACCCCCTTCCACTAATGACCTGCAAGACGTGTACTGCTGCAGTGCAACACAGAACTCTGCTGGCAATGATTCTCCTCTTCTTTCCAGTTAGATCATGGCCTTATCCACTGCCACTCCTTGCATCTATTATAAAAGGGACCCTCACTCTTAATTAAAACCACTGCTTAAGTCTGTCAAAGATATTGTTTCAACAAATAGCAATTCCATTAGGCGTGGCTTTGGCAGCAGACTTCCAATTGTTTTTTGTCTACTACATGGTTTTTTACATCCTCTGCAAGTTGAAATTATGATAGGTAGGTAGATAGATAGATATGAATGGCCATAAAACCAGTTTCTATAAAGAAAGTCATAGGTTGTCCTTTATCCAAGAAGCCTTTCAGATAAATGCTCTAGTTTCATCCCAAAGGAGATTTTGCCAAGCCCTCTAGTCCTAGGAGGGAAAGGAAACCCTTCCCACAGTGCTAGGCAGTTCTAATTACAGATGCATCAAACCAGCACCTCCTTTTATTGAAGATAATTGCTCCCTGACAGTACTCAGAAGCTCATCTATTGTCTTCAACTGCACTAATGAATGTTGGTTATTTACTCAGCCTTGCTAGTTCTGTTCAGCAAAGGGGTCACCAAAAATCTAAGTAAATTCTATTTCTTCTGTGCCTCTTCAGATTTATTTTAACATCCAAATACAAAAACTGTAACTGTATACATAAGCCACCATGACTGGCATAACTGAAGACAACTGTTTAAACTGGCAAAGACACAATTTATTCTATTAAAACCACTCATGATGATATGTGAGGAGGAAAGAAGTCCTTTTAGCTTTTAAGAAACAAATAATTTCTAGGGTCAGTAATTAGAAAAACAAAACAAACACAAAATATTTGTATTTGTAAACTGAGTATACTTGCTGAGGCTTGACTAAAATGTGCTAAATCTCATACTGGAATTTTTTTCTTCAAAGAACCACCACACTTCAAGATGCTAGTAATGTAAGAAAACTAAGTACAGGCAGAGTCATTCCCCCACTGGCCCATCTGGATTTTCAGCAGTTTACTGAACTTTCATATCTATTATATGAAATAAAGACCAACCTGTTTTCAGAAGGCTACTTTGGTGGGTGGTCTGAATTAATTTTAGTTCTTAATTTAATTTCCCAGGACATTCAGAGTTTTCTTTCCATTTTCTGTTTTGAACTTACTGGGTTTACAGAGCCACAATACCAATAAAGTAATATGGAGTACCCATTTTATTTCTTCCTGCATGGTTTCACACACAAATTGATCATACTCAGAACCACCAGAAGCATATCTAATTTGAGCCTGGCCCTAATTCTTCTGCCTTCAATGGTATATAGTTGGTGTACTATGACCCTTTGAAGAATATTTCTTACACTTGACCCTCTCAGTAGTTTCATGGGATTCTCCCCATTCTCTTTGCATTCTTACCAAATGCTTTCACTGACAAATCACCAAGTCCTCAGATCACTTGCATTAAACAAAACAAGGCTATTTAACCTAATTAATTTTCTTGCTCTGTCTACAGTAATGTTGGTAGAACCTTCAGAAACCTTCTGTTGTGAGAACAATTCGATTTTGGGATTATGGAAACAGACTCTAACATAAATGTGTGAAAGTGTCATTTTGTACATCATGCACCATGGTAACCTGTGAATTAACAGGAAATCAAAGCAGGGATGTACCCTGAACAGGAGACAAAGCTGATATGTATTTGTGGGCTGCTTTTATTTTCTGTCAAGAAATGTCAAAGCATCATATTCAAGGAATGAACTCTGTATATCAGAATCAAAATACGCACCTACATTTTTCCAACATCCCAACATCACAGCATTGCATCTATTGGGATACAAATCTGTTTCTCCAGTGTCTCTTGGTGTGCAGAGATGGTAAAGGGACTAGACAAAGCCATGGCAGGACTAACACACAGGCAAAGTAAGCAAAATTTCATGTTTGCCAGGGGTATCTTTAAATTGTAACTTGAGGTTAGCTGGTGACACAATCACTGCCTGAGTCATCTGAAAATCTGAAACAATGGCTCTGAGCATGGTAAACTTTATCACTAATCTGACAGTGTGTCATCCTCATGACTTGAAGGATGGGGAGAGAGACAGCAGGAATTCTGCCACTTCAGCAGACAACTCTACGGGTGGAGCAAGAACAGAAAAGTACAGTAAACCTGACAGTCTCTATCAGATACATTCAGCAACATGACTGAACCTTACACTCAGGACACTGGGTGCCTGTCACATTCAATAAGGAAATGGCATCTCTTACTGCTCCTGTGGTGAGCAACAGTGCAGAGGAAGAATCAAGTGGCAGAGAAGCAGTAAAGCAGAACCAGGGTTTAAAACCAGGTTTTTAAAACCTCACGTGACCTAAATAAATACTAGCACTGACATACCTGATTTGGGACTGTCATGAAAGGGAAGCCTAGTCTTTAGATAAACAGAGTGTCCGCCCTTAACCTCCTGAACTCTCAGTTTTCCTCATCTAACACTGCAGAAAGGTTATGTTGCAGCGCCCTGTGCTTCCTCACATTTAAAGTTAGGGTAGCCAACGGCAACAAAGACTCCTTCCTCTCCAGCCTGATAGCAGAGCTCTTCCTTCCTTTTGTTCACATGAAGAACAAACACTGAGCTGAACAATAACAGTGGATGCTTCATTATGATGCTCTCCTGGGCACCCAGCCCTGGTTAGCATTATCTTACCCCTTGGTTTTGTTTTAAAGGAAACTGTGAATGGTCTTTTCAATTGCTGATGTTTCAAGATCAACATTACCTCTACTTCCTCTGTTTTCAAGTTTCCTTATTTTACCAACAATATGTGGCGCTATGAAAAAAAAAAAGACACCCAACGAACTGAGAAAGCTTCCAGTCTGAGGCAAGAGGTAATAGAAGGACAGTTAAATGAGTTTTCCATGAACCAGTTAAACTACTGATTCTGAGCGCTGTGAAAAAAAAAAAAAACAAAACACCAAACTAAAAACAAAGAAAGCCAAAACAACTTAATCCTTGGCAACTATTGTAGGAAATGGACATGAGGAACAGAGTTTAGGCCTGGAATATACTTTATTTGAAAACATCCAGGCATCTGTTCCCACTTCCTGAAACCCACATCAACAGCAGACCCCTCCCTGTCACATCTCCTACTTTATGAACTAGAAGACCTTTAGTTATTTAACAAAATCCATACCCTCTGATCTCTCACAGATAGATGGCAAACCTAATTTACCACAGGTATCACTTCTGCATTCCTGCAGACTTTTACTCTTCCCAGAGAAGTAACTCTTTTGGACAAGTTACTAAATTATCTCTCACTTGTCACACTTCATTCACACAGGTGGACAAATCTGAGGACAATTGGACAGTCCTCTCTGACACAGACATAGTCAAGAACCTACAATGTAAACACAGAACAATAGAATTGCAAAGGTGGCAAAAGACCTTTAATGTTCACCACGTTCAATCATCAACCCAGGATCACCATCATGGTCACCATTAAACCATGTCCTAAAGTGTATGTTTTTGCCAGGGATGGTGATGGCACCACTGAATTCCCTGTTCAAAGGCTTGACAACATTTTCCATGAAAAAAAATTCCTAATATCTAATCTAAACCTCCCCTGGCACAACTTGAGGCCATTTCCTNATGCTATTGGCCTTCTTGGCCACCTGGGCACACGCTGGCTCACGTTCAGCTGTTGAGCAACACTCCCAGATCCTTTCTTTCCAGGCAGCTTTTCAGCTGCATTCCCCAAGCCTGTAGGGTTGCATGGGTTGTTGTGATCCCAGTGCAAAACCCAGCACTTTGCCTTATTAAACATTATACATTAGCCATAGTCCATGAATCCAGCCTGTCCAGGTCCCTCTGCAGAGCATTCCTGCTCCCCAGTAGATCAACACTTCCACCCAGCCTGGTGTCACCTGTGAGCTTGCGAGTGGGGGCACTTGATCCCCTTGTAGAGTTTGTTGATGAAGACATTAAACAGGGAAACACCACAGGTGGCTGGTCACCTACTGGATGTGGCACCATTCACCACCACTCTCTGGGCCCGGCCACCCAGGCAGCGTTTCACTCAGCAACCAGCACACCCATCTGCACCATGGGAAGCCAATTTCTCCATGAGAATGCTGTAGGAAACAGTGTCAAAAGCTCT
>VZTZ01031650.1:36221-90171 GCA_013400955.1 Drymodes brunneopygia
TAAGCAGGTTATGCCTTTCATACGTCTGTGCTGGCTGGGCCCTATCCCCTGGTTGTCCTAGACATGTTGCGTAATGGCACTCTAGATGAACTGTTTAATGACTTCTCTTGGCATCAAGGTCTGGCTGACAGCTCCCCAGATCCTCCTCCTGGTTCTTCTTATAGATGGGGCATCTTCTTATAGATGGGCATTTGCCGACTTCCAGTCACCTGGGGCCTCCCTGTTGACCAGGACAGCTGGCAAATGATTGGAAGTGTCTCAGTGAGCTCTTCTGCCAGCTTTCTTAGTACTCTTGGGAAAATCCCATCAGGTCTCGTGGACTTGGGCAGGTCTAAGTGGCACAGCAGTTTGCCGAATATTCCCACCTAGATTATGGAGGCAAAAGTTTTTTCAGAGGTAAGTGCGAAGAGCAGCAATTCAGGGCAGACAGCTTCATCCTCAGCCAAGGCTCTTTTTCTGCAAAGAAGTGTTCACAAATAACCCTACTCTTGAACTGGGTGTGAGGCAAGCTGGCCTGAATTAATGCCACACTGTTGGCAACAGCCCTTGATGGGCCAGCTCACTTACCCCTTCTGCCAGAAGAGGCCTTGAGTTTGCAAATTCAGTTTGTGTATTAAGTTTTCCTGTGCCATTAAGTGATAGAGCAGTAAGGGGTTCCTTCCTGAGCCCAGACAGCTGGGACCAGCTTGAGGGACACCCTTCTCCCTTTGTGCTCAGATGTGACAGCGGAATTTAGTTAATTCCACACTAGAGTAATTGGGGCTTGCTCTGACTTTTATCCATTACTTAGGAATCTTTCCTAGGGCATGACAAGTCTTCCAAATGAAAATCAAACTGTGACTCAGGTGGCTGCCCATTCTTGCTGCTGCTACCTTGTACTGCTAGCCAGATTGGCCCGTTTGGCTATGGGTCAGTTGTGTGACCATGCATTCCCCAGTTCAGCATAACACACATTTGAGAGAAAAAGGGGGAGAAAACCTGTTTCTCAGAGAAAAGAAAGTATTCTGGATGAATAAAAGTTACCTCTGCTAAACTCTAATATGAAGTCTTTTCTAGTGTTACTCAGCTGGAAGGACTGCAATGATGAAGCAAGGCAACAAAACTGTAGGGGAAGGAAGGCTGAAAGGCAAAGAAGAAACAACATACCTTTGAGCTCTGGTGTGCTCTGCATGAGGCCCTGCCTCTGTATCAAACATGAAGGCGGCCAGGATCACATAACAGAAGTATCAAAGTTATGCTTTAACCATCCTGATTTAGTGCTTTTGACTTTTACAACCATATTAGAATACATTGGCTTGGTTTTTAAAGGTAATGAGTACCTACAGGACTCACTGCCTTTGGTGACAGCTGCAGCTCTAAAAATCAGTTTAAGATAGTTTGCATATCGAGAAGAACTGAAGGAAAATAAAAGGCCTATTGTGTAGGTATGAAGGGTTTAAACACTGCTGATTGGTGGTCTATGAGTCCCTTCCCTTTTCAAATGAATTTCACTTCATGTTTTGTTTGGTTTTCCTGTTGATGCATCCTGCATCCTCCAGTGCTAAGCTGGTGGGATCCCATATACTTTTCCTGGCATGTGGTGTTTAAAATAAGAGATCTCAGCAATCGGATATCCTCAGCATTTCCAGCTATTGAACACAATCATGAGTGCTGTGATCCAGTTTCAGAGCAGAAGAGGAAAGATACAGAGTAATATTCTCCCTGTGCTGGTATGGGGCAGACAAAAGAAAACTAAGCAAACAGGATGTTCTGCTCCTCTGTGGACTTCTGCAAATGCCATGGCTATGTGCTCACAATGGTAAAAGNGCTGTGGACTTCAGCAAATGCCATGGCAGACAGGATATGGTCTAGCTCACAGCTAGGACTCACAGCTGCAATGTATGTGCCTGGCTGCCCCATACCTTGTTTTGGGTAATTCACTCACAGCAAAAATGTAGCATGAGGAAAAGTAAAAGGCATGGTGTGCAGTTCCCACCTGTCATGTCTCGAGACTGAAGTCCATCATCAAGCATATGCAGCCTGAAGGAGGAATGTGATATTTATATATGCTACTAACAATCTCATCCCTAAATTCACTCAGAATGTCTTCACCAATGCAGCACTTGGTGTTCACAGGTTTGGATATCAGCGTGCTTATTCTAAGCCTATTCACTGAGTAGTAAAGCATATCTCAGCTGAGGTCTCCATGAGAGCACACAGCACTCAGTTCAGACTATTCAGACTCTAACATTCCCTGGCATTTTCCAGAAATATCACTCCTCACATCTCTGCTGCTGCTTCTGGAAAGGGCACCTTCACAGAGCATTGGACTGTGTGGGAGATTGTTTCTGCAGTTGAAAAACTAGGAAGTTTAAATGAAAATGAGATTCAGTGGACAATGAAGTAAAATCTTTTTATCAACACCTTTTGTGGAACTGTTAATTGTAGTATCATTTGCCTTTGCTTCCTCTTCACCCCTGCAGGCATAACATGTGCTGCCTTGCCTGTGTGCTGAGCCCTAAGGCAGATCTTCTAGGGTTATTCAGGAGGCAAATCAAGGAACAGCCTGGGCTGATACACCACACTAGTAAACTGCTGACTAACCTTGCTGCCACTCTTATCTCTGTTATGCATCCTCAACTCAATCTGGCCCTGAAATCCAATCTCAAAAGTTTTTCAGGGGTCTTCACAGAACTGAATGACAAAGGACTAGATTTGGTTTCATTACAACGTAAACACTGAGAAGCACTGCTGAAGTTCAAAGGAACATTGCAGAAAATACTTTACAGTAACAGCCCAATATTATGAATTTTAGGGAATGACTGTAATGGGAAAAAGCATTTAAAGTAAACCACTGTTTGCTGAGAGGGTTTATCACACGTCCCTGTTTCTAAGAATGTGCTATATATTCCTATTCCATCTAATCAAGGCATACTTAAGATTATATGAGAAGATAATTTAAATCTGTGACAGGGCAAGTCAATACATCAGATGCAGAGATACATGAGGTTGTTTGGGGTATGTTAATTCTTTAAACATAGAGGAAGTTTCAAAGAAAAAAAACACTGGGGTCAAAGCAGTGGAAGCCCTATTTATCCCTATTTATCCCTCAAAGACACTTTTCTAATTTAGATGAAGTGCTTGCCTACACAGAATTGCACTCTGGAGACTTCCAGAGTTTAGATTGTAGGTAACTCTTGGATCTCCACAGCAGAGGAAACATTAAAGTGTCCAGCATTTCTTTTTGGAAAACAGGCTGTACATTTAAAGATTTTACAAGATTTTAGTACTATATAAATTCCTATAGCTAAAGAAAAAGTTGCATGTATTACCAAGGGTAAGTAATTTGGGTCATAGTACTCTATCGCTAACTGTAGTTTCTCAAGATCTAATGATATCAGTGATGGCTTCACCACACAGGTTAGTGGTGAAGCCAGAATAGACATAACTTTTGAGGACAGCAAAAGAAACTCAGTTATTCCTACGTGAGAAAGGAAAAAATCACAGTGAGACTTAACTGTCTTTTACTTTCATAAGCTGCACACAAAAGCATGAGACTTTACTCTGGCTGAAAAACACGATTTTGAACAGACATTTATTTGACTTCCTACTCATGAATGTGTTCACTTAAGAACATTAAGTCCATTTTAGGTACATTTGACTTTATTTTACAAATCTGTAGCTTGAAAGATGTAACATCTACATTAAATCCAGGCAATTACTAGTAAAGTCTTAGTCTTCCATGAAAATGTTCAGTTCCCAGAACAATTTATTGCCACAAATCACAGATACTACCTCTAATCAACAGACAATTACACTCCTTATGTTAAAAGCCTTTTGGAAAAAAGGCCATTTGCTTTAGCACTATGCTGAAATCCCAGGAGAGCAGCCCACTTTGATCAGGAATTCATTACAGAGAGCCTGTAAGGAGAAGATTTCTCTGAAGTGAGATCATTTTGTCCCAGGAAGCCTATGTCAGTCTTGAGAAGAGGGGAAAAGACTTACCCTCTCCAGCTCTTTGTTTTAACAACACTGGATTAAAAGAAATTAGTTTTGATTCGCACTTGTGTAAATGAGAACAGATTTGGCGCACCGCTTGCTCTAAAGCTTTTTTTCATATTACATTTAGTAGAACTTCAGAAAAATTAAATGCTGGCACTTCAGCTGCAATCCAGTAAAGCATTTAGGGACATGTTTGGCTTTCAGTGCAAGACAGCAGTACCGTATCTTCAGTATCTTTGCAGGCATCTTTAGAAATAAGCAGGTAATCCAAAACATTGTGCTAAACTGGATTTATCCAGCATATTATCCTCTCACAAATTAAGCTCATAGGAAAAAGTATGGCCAGAAACTTTACCAGTCTATTGCCTATCTATTATGCCACTATGTGAAAGGTCATGTTTGTAGAGAGAAACATTTAATTTTATTGAAATGACTGTTTATTTGGTTTCTAATGGATCTAAACCCAAGATGCCTCTAGTCTTCCTTCACCATTAAAATGTTTTTCTTCCATTTCTCTTCATTAACATTTTTAGTTGGTTTTGCATCTGTGCTCTGTTTCTCTGCCCTCCTTCATTTGACAGTCGTGGAGTTTGACTACTCCAGCAAGGCTTTGGCAGTGCTGCTGCAGAGCAGTAGAGCAATTCCCACAAATCCACCTAATGAGGACACCCTCACCCAAGAGAACACCATTCCTGGGCCAGGTTTAGTAACCCACTCTTCAAAATGCTATGAATTGCCTGAACAAAAGGACATTTTCATTGATGCCAGCTATATCTGTGGGGGTGATGTTGCTGGCATTGGGATGATGGCAGTCTTATTTTTTCTCATGCCTGACTGCCAGGATATACTTAACCTGAAAACTGATAGTGCTTCTTTGCTCTCATTATTACAAACTTGTTAGAAATAGCATAAGACTTTCAGTGTCCTGTGGGGAATACAGCATAAATGGTTCCACCCCACAGAGATCCTAACAATGATCAGTTCATCTTTATCCCTCCAATAGGGCTGGAAATCACCAGTAGCACTGCAAATCTTTTACCATCTCAATAGCAATGCACAACTCTATTCCCATTAATCTGTCTTCCACCCATTCACACATCAAGTACAACCCTGCTTCATTTTACAGATTATATCCATGTTGCTCCAGACAAAGGTCACTTTATAGTTACAGTTCTTCAATTGAATAAAAGCTTTTGATGCAGTCAATCATTGACTTTCACTGTTCAAACCCACACAATACAATACAAATAATGCTGCCCTTTCATTCAGAATTCCTTTTCTACCTCACTACTTGTTTCTTTACAAAATAAAATGAGGCACTTTTCACTTGCTTCAGCCACAGAAATCAGTTATTGCACTTTGGAGACAGTTTGCCATGCTGCACTACAAACCCAGACCCTACGCTATGTTGAGATCAAAATGAGCCTCTTTCGTTACTTTAGTGACAAATGAAACATAATGTACCAAGATTTCCCTAGATTTAGCTGCTACTAGATCTTTTCCTTTACTACTGTGAAACTTAAGACACTCTTCCCAGTGCCACATTCTTTTGTTTCTACATATAATAGGTTACCTGCCCCAATAAGACATTACATGCAAGGTGAGAACGTTTGTGTTCAGACAGGTTGGGTGCAGTGGAGAAGAGGACAGGAGAAAGGGTGCATTAATCAACTAATTATCCAGTCCTGTGGCACAACCCCCAAACTGTTCCTTTTAGCAATACAAGGTATTCTTTTCTTTCTTTGAGTAGTGAAGGGAGCCAGCCAGCAGGAGACACAAAAGTTTTTAGGTTAAATTTATAGACAGTTACACCTTTCTTTCAAAAGGAAGAGTAAAACACAGCAAGTACACTCATGAACAAAAATGCAACCATTTAACAGCAACAGTGCTTTTTTTAGCACTGAAGGTCATGACAAGAACTTGAGGCCAAAAGCTGAAGGCAGACAAATTCTAATCTGAAATACAGAACAAGGGTTTAGCAGCAAGGTAGCTAAAACTTGAAAACACTGTCAAGGCAAACCATGAACTCACATTTCTTTATGTCTGCAAATAATAGTGATTACTTTTCTAGAAGAAATTATTCAGTGCAACAAAGTTATCAAGTACCTGAAGGAAACATGTATTATATATGGGAGGTCAGTTTGGATGAACTGTATCCATCTTTAAACCCTGTGAAACTGAAAATATATCATTACTCAAAACCAAGTCCTAGCTCACTAATATAATCTGCCTTATGCTTTCAGTGTTTCTGAGTTTTTTCAGTGAAGAGCAACATTAATCACTTAGTTAAAGCATTCAGTCCCAACAGACTCTTCAGCTGGCAAACAGCCAGTGTTACTGTCTCCTTTTGCAGCACTATCCTCTTGGTAACAGAAGGCATTTGCTCAAGTAAGATGGAATGAGACTGCCACAAACAGCTGAGCTATCAGTAGGTAACAGCTAGGCCTGTTGTTAGCTTGTATTTATACTCCAGAATACTGCTGCTTTTAAAACTAGACTTGGATGATCACCCACAAAATACAGCTTCAAATCAGTCCCTTCAGCCTATCTTTTTTGCGTATGTGTGCACAAAGCTAAGTTCAGCTGACCTAACCCAGAATGTGCTACATTCAACTTCAACGAAACTACAATTAGGCAAGAGCAGCTCAAAATTCCTTCTGTTATACCAGAACAGAATTACCAGCTAGCAATTTCTAGTCAAAACAGAAATAACATCACTGCCAATGAGAAAAATCATCTTACAACTTGCATTCTTAATCAAGTAGATCTGAAGCTCTTTTAATGTTACTCTTCTTTTTAACAGTATAACTTCACTCACTTCAACTGGTATATAGAAATAGAGAAGGGACATCACGTTCTTAAAACAGAAACCACAAGCTGACAGTAAAACTTCCAGTGTTTTGCAGTGCTTAGATCCAGATTTCTGCCTTTTTGTCTAAGATCTCTACAAAATAGACATCTGCTGTCAGACTGGACTCTGCACTCACAATTCAGGTTCATCAAAGAGTGACAGCATGGCAGATCATGGCATGACATTGTACTGCAATGTAAAGGGAACTGAGGGTATTTTTGGGGTTGCAGTCCACTCCCTCTACAGCACAGAGCAACCTGAAGCAATGAAAGGAGGAGGCTGAAGACTTTTCATGCTAAATATCTGACTGTCCAATCTTGCTTTTCTATCATCACATTTCATTTCTCTAGTCTGAAAGTGGAAATAAAAGAGTGAGTGCATAAATGGATTCTCTTCATCCCTGAACATCCCTGAACTGAAGTTTATAAAAGCAAAGAAGTTTTCTCCAAGGGACCCTTGGGCAGCTTGGAGATCTCCTCCGACAATAAAAGCAGGATCTCCTCCAAAAATTTCTGTGCTAGATACCAGGGAAACAGAGCAGTGATTTACATTGACAAAGAGGATTTTGATACACTCCTCCAAATGGGGCAGCATTACCATCTTAATAGCCTTTTGCTCTCAGCCCTCTTCCTGAGGACGCTGGAGATTTTTGCAAATGGAGAACAGTTCCGCTTCCCATTTTAACTGCAACAATAGCAGAAGGGCTCCTTAAACTGCATCAAATAGCAGTCTGTGAAATCCCTAACTAGCCACACTGCCTCTCCTGCCGTTTTATTATCCTCCAACCCACAGAACAAAGCAGGGGGAGCTCCTCCTCTTTTTTTTTTTTTTTAGCCTATTCCACACATCCTAATCCCTCATAGGTGGCAATGGAAATTGCTTGTGGAACTGTTAAATCACACTTTCACTTTGTCTTTCATTCCCCATTCACCCTCGCTAATCAGGGAACTTCCAGCCACATTTTCCGATATCAATTTGTTTATGGCCTATTGGTTAATGGTCCTGGGATGGGACCCCCTGAGTTAAAAGAAAGAAGCCTGGGCACTTCAGCCAGCTGCTGCTTCTCACCAATTCCCACATCCATCCTCTTGTTCCCATCAGCCACCCTGAATGTGCTCACCTCCTGACACCAAGGGAATTAAACAACAAAGCCTGAATGGGAGAGTTGCCTTTGCAATCAGGCTGTGGGACAGATTCCACTTGTTAGTGCTGTGTGATGTCCCTCAATGAGTCACTGGCTGGCCCATGGCTGGCTGCCTTATTGTCATCTTACTTTGCATCCAGCTTTCCTTTGGAAAGAAGCACCAGGTACAACCCTCAGAAAAACTCTAGCCTCATTTCAACAAGGCAGCCTGGTGCCACTTTCTACATCTTATCCAAACCAGACATTTCCTGGTGATTTGCTCCCTTCCTCTTTCCACAGAAATAATGATCACTGAAATGTGGGATGAGACCATGCAATATTTACTTTCACAAATCAGTGAGATGGTTCATGTGTAAGTGCTTACAAGTCTCTGGAAAAGAGTCTGGGGCACATTACCAGGGGAACCATGCCCTTCCTTGCTATCCATCTTGGAGAAAAATATCTAAAATAGAAACATAATGATGTAGTCAGAAAGTAATAAAGGCTTACACAAAGAAGACATCCTAGTTGCCTTTCAAAATGCACAAAGACTGTCTGATATCAAGACATCAATTACTTAATGAAATCCAAACTGGTTTTTTATCTGTCAGCAGAAAAATGCTGAATGATGTTTTAAATGTACACTCCAGAAACATACAGGTATAGGGAAAGGAGCAATTGCCACACTTTCCATACAGTGATATTCTCCTATCAGAGTGCTGCTCCATCATCATTACGTGTAACCAGGCCCATTTGTTCTTTAAAGGCATGGTTCAGTCCTGGGAAAGCTGTATTCATGGCTCACAGAAAAGAACTGAAAAAATTAAGATTCTCTCTGAACAAATGCTCCCTGTTTCTGAAATGGGAAAATTTTCTTTCCCAAAGTTTCATTACGTTAGTGCCTGAGGACAGAGCAGGAAATCGTCTACTTTTTTTAATAATGTCCAGAAACATCTATGTAACTCAAGATATCCAAGAGAGAAAAGTAGCTTATCATGTGCCTTATACTGAAACAAAACATGTCAAGACCAACTCTTGCAAGTAACCTCAGTTTAAACTAATAAAAACTGTTTCTAGTTCCTGTAGACTTTTAGAATTACTGGTACCAAATAAAGCAGATCAAGCGCCCAAAATGCTATCTAAGAAAATACTGAAAATAGTATCCAAAGGCTTAAGAAACACTGTGTAGAACCTCCCCCCATTACAATCATTCAGCTGTATCAAATGGAAGCAAAAATGCACCATAAAACATTTTAATTTCTTTTGTTTTCTGACATTTTGTATCACCTGAGATGTAAGCATATAGAGTTATTAGGAGATATAAATATGTCATTAGTCTGGTACATCCTGTTTGAATGTGAGAAATGTGCAATCAGAGGGAGGAGAACTGTTCACATCCCTTAAAATAGTGCCTCTTGGGATCAGTGATTCTCCATCACTGGAACCTGAGAACCAGCTATACTCACCTGCCTTATTTCCATGGCTGCATATCACAGTATCTTCCCTGACCAGAAAGTGATAAGCACTGACTAGTTTTATTCAGTCTGTTAAATTGATGCAGTGCTAAGGCTGCATATCAAAAGACTTCAACTCAACAAAATTGATCTATGAATGTTTGTCAAAAATTAAGGATGTTTGTTGGGATAAATGGGGAAAAGAAGGGAAGAGTTGAACTTCCCTCTTTGCTGTGTCTAAAAGTACATGATTTAAGACACAGACACAAGAAATCCTAGTTTCCTGTCAGCATGGTAGTAATATCCTGCTTTTTGGTATACCACTTCATATCCCAGAGAATCTGAGGATAATTTTAAACCATAGGGCATTAGCATTAAAATGATCACAAAAATAGAAAACAGATATTAATTTCCTGTATTTTTACTGATGCCAAGCCATTTGCTAAAGAATCATTTATTAGAGCAGATTATTAATGATAGATGGGTGTGTTTCTCCTGAAGAAACCTATCCCATAGGACCCATGTTACCCGAACCATTCCACTTTACCTTGGAGGAAAACAGGAAGCCCTGGTTAATAATTTCAGGGCCCATTCCTAGATCCATGGCAATATGCAAGAACGAATTCAGTGTAATCCAAGAAAAAACAGCGAATTCAGCAGAACATTGCCCTTGTTAAACAGAATGTTTAAATGTGTGGGGTTTTAATTCAGTATAAACAGCACCATTTTCAACAATATTTACCATTCAGTCTGCTTAAAATACTGATTGAAAAGGCAAAACAACCAATGTTCTAGCCTTACCCTGAAGAACCAAGCCTGATTTCTCAATGGTGTAGAAAAAAGCGGAGAATGGAGCAACAGGGGATTTAGCAACCAGGAGCTGCAAAACAAATGTATGATGAAAGTATGCATCTTTATAACATACTGATCAAAGCTCAAATCTGCAAAACAACCTCACCAGATTTAACTTCCAGGAGTAGTAAAGCATACTTCAGAAATAACACGTAGCCCTGTCACTTCTAAGTAGTTGAGATCTTCTCATACACATATATAGATCGTGCTGCAATTTTAAAAGGATTTATAGGTCCTAAAAACCACCATGATGAAAGCAGTAAGTTTTGCTTGTCTTACTGGCTGCCTGTTAAGCTTAACCATTCCTGCTGGTTCAGACTTTTGCACTTAGAGACAATTTTGAACAAAACTGCCACTGCCACTGTGTACGGCAATTTTTAATTGCCATTAGCCATTCCACAGATATGCCCCCTTGGCTTCTCCAAGAACTCCACCCACTGTCTTTCTCCAGCCCCTGGAAGCAGCATGTTCACTCATGGGTCATCACACTGGGGAAGGTAACATGACACTTTCGCAAAACACGTAATGATCGTGTCAAGCTTTATTCAAGGATTTTGTCCTTGAAATACCAAAACAGGAACTGGAATTCCCTCAGGGTTTATAGTGCAATTGAATTTAGCTTGATGTTAGGGTGACACTAGAAACAAACCAAGCTCCCTGGCTCCACTATGGTGGAACTGCTCTCTGTGGAAGATGAGCTGCAGTAGAACTGCAGAGACAGAAATGGGCTTGTTAGCAGGCTAGGGAATGTGAGACCTGCAGGTGGCAAAGTCACACGAATGTGCCAAACTTTATTGCTTGCCTGTTTGATTTTTGCTCATTGCCAAAGACTGCTGCTCCTCAGCTTGCCTAAAATAACCTTCATTCTGTCACCTGCATGAAAGTGACATTTTAATGACAAATTTCATACACTGTGCCCAAAATGTGATCAGCACAAACACTGATCTGACAGTGCTCACAGATTTCTTTGAATGATGTACAGTAACAATCTCAGTTTTAGAGGTCCTAGCAGATCCTGTTGATTTCAGATGAAGTAAAAAAAAATCCCATTATTTCCAAAGGACATGCCCTAATTTTGCCAAACATTTGAGCACTTGTAAGGATCACTGCATATGAATTCTGGTTGGTGGTGCCTATCAGTCAGTGGGGAAGCAGTGAGCAGGTTTTACAAAGTCCAAGAGAGACTACAAGGAAATTCACGTTCACCAAAACTGGTCACATTTCCCTGCAAAGTCAGACAGTATTGAATAACATAGAGACATACAGAACTGGGACATTTATTCCTAAGTGTAAGAACAGCAATATCAAGCACCAAAAGTTTGAGCTCTGCAGTGCCTTTGAGTATCCAAAGGATTTGGCAGCAAATTCTGCTGCAGCATCAAGGTTCATGTGATTTTCCTGTAGCACTTTAAATGCCAAGGGTGTCTGTAGAGTAGGTAGTTTCATTTGTATTTGTATGTAATCTGCAGACAGGACCATGCTTAGATGCTTAGTCTTGCAACTCTTTCTCATCTGATTCTGAACTGGGCCGAATTAAAAATGTCCCCGAGTCTGGTTCTTCAAACATAACCATTATCACCCACAGCTAGCTAACATTTTTATGGGCTTCAGCGTATAAACCAAACATAATCTCCCTTCTTCTCTGAAAGTGAAAAATAAAGGCAGGCACATAAAGACCACAAATACAGCTGGAGAACATCAGACCAGTCCAAATGTCAATGTTTTCCTTTCTGTTTTATTGCAAAACCACCTCAGGATACGATACCGTGAATATTTTGTGAATACTTCAAGTAGGAAAACTGCTGTAGTTGCACTTTCCCCTCTTCCATATTAATTACTATTCTCTCTGGGATTATCTTCTGGAGAAAAGAGGGGCAAGTCACATCCCACGTGCCTGATGCACTCTAACAAAACCTGAATTCCCTTGCCAGTCATTATCACAGAGTAAGTTGAACTGGAAGGGATGCACAAGGATCATTGAATCCAACTCCCAGCTCTGCACAGGACCATTCTCAAGAGTCACACCATGTGCCTGAGGGCGTTGGGCATGGCGTTATCCAAACGCTTCTTGAACTTGAACAGGCTTGGTGCTGTGACCACTTCCCTGGGTAGCCTGATCCAGTGCCCAATCACCCTCTGCACGAAGAACCTTATTCCAATAGCTAACCTAAACCTTCCCTGACACACCTTCAGGCCATTTCCTCAGGTCCTCTCACTGGTTACCACAGAGACAGCACCTCCCACTGGCACAGCGGGAGAAAGACTGTCAGGAAGAAAGTAAAGTGCAGTTGCCTCCAGGTGCTTTACACACTCCCTCAGCTCTGAAAACGCAAGGGAGAGGATGGGGTGGAAAAACTGTGCAAACACTCAGGTAGAGTTGCCCTCAACAGCTGGATGCTTAGCTGGAAAGGCCTGAAGTGAAACAGTTACAATTCTGACATCAAAGGTCAAATTTTTGGCATTCCATGCACTACTATGCACATAAATACTAACCTATATATGCATGTGCACTAGGCACAGTTATATGTGCTCATGGATAGACATTAAATAACTCTATGTACATTCTGTTACTGCAGTTTTTATGCGGTTACAATATGTGCATAACTATGTATAGCAATGAAAAAATATAATAAATCACACCCTTTCAGCAGCACATCACAGGGTCCCTCTGAAAGGCAGCTGCTGCACAGCTACATCTGAGGCTCTGAATTAGCTTCCTTTCCAGTGACATGGAAACAGCTCACAGTATTCAAAGGTATTGCTTTACTTTGAATGTTTGCTTACTGAGAAAAANTAGTATTCAAAGGCATTGCTTTATTTTGTTTTTTGCTATATGTTTTTTGCTATGAATGTTTGCTTACTGAGAAAAAGAACCTTTAAAGTACAACTGCATATTTCACAACCAGATAAAGTATATAGAATTCACTTTTACGGCATCAAGCTAATATTTTACATAACATTAAAAAAAAAAAGAAGTAAATACGTATTTAGATTTGTTTTTCAAGCAAAACCAAAAACCTGTAAAAGGTCATTGCAAACCATCCTCTAGCTGGAACAGACGACACAGATTAGGCTCTTACATACAGGCAAGGAACTTATAAAGCACAGAAGGAAATACATATCAAAAAAAGCAAATGATGTTTTGAAAAGCAGGAAGTGGAAGTATAAATCAAGGATTACCAAAAATCAAGGTAATGTTGACTCTGGGAAGATTATTAACAGTAGCAAAAAGGAAATAAAAGTTGGATTTTTAATGAAATTACATTGGGGTAGTGATTAAATATATTCTAGATATCAGTGAAGAAAGAATCAGTTTTCCCCGAGTAGGACAATACTGAAAAAGAAGAAAAGGCAGGTTATGGGAATTATCCATATCACATTGATATAGAAATAACAACTGAGTGGAACGAAAACTCCAGGAATTTAGCATATTCAGCAGAAGTGGATAATCTCTACCAGAAAGCCATTCTAAGAAACAGCATGTGAATTTAGGTCTGATAGATAGTATTTGTCACTTATCTATGATTTTGAAGATGACGCAACATAACTGAGAAGCAGCAAACTTAGTCCCCCTAAAAACAGAGAAAAAAAATGTAAACTACTGAGTTGAGGCCTGTAACCTGATAGTACCATGCAGGGCTTTAGAAGAATTTTTTAAGTGAGGAATAACACAATTTGGACACAGGACTCAAAGGCATAATAAGTAAATTTGCTGATGATACTAAATTGTGAGGAGCTGTTGACTCCCTCTGAGACAGGGAGGCCCTGCAGAGAAACCTTGAAAATTTAGGAGACTGGGCAGTCTCCAACCATACGAAGTTTAACAAGGGAAAGTATCAGATTCTGCACCTGGGATGNAAAACCAGGAAGTGGAAGTATAAATCAAGGATTACCAAAAATCAAGGTAATGTTGACTCTGGGAAGATTATTAACAGTAGCAAAAAGGAAATAAAAGTTGGATTTTTAATGAAATTACATTGGGGTAGTGATTAAATATATTCTAGATATCAGTGAAGAAAGAATCAGTTTTCCCCGAGTAGGACAATACTGAAAAAGAAGAAAAGGCAGGTTATGGGAATTATCCATATCACATTGATATAGAAATAACAACTGAGTGGAACGAAAACTCCAGGAATTTAGCATATTCAGCAGAAGTGGATAATCTCTACCAGAAAGCCATTCTAAGAAACAGCATGTGAATTTAGGTCTGATAGATAGTATTTATCACTTATCTATGAATCTGAAGATGATGCAACATAACTAAGAAGCAGCAAACTTAGTCCCCCTAAAAACAGAGGGAAAAAAATGTAAACTACTGAGTTGAGGCCTGTAACCTGATAGTACCATGCAGGGCTTTAGAAGAATTTTTTAAGTGAGGAATAACACAATTTGGACACAGGATTCAAAGGCATAATAAGTAAATTTGCTGATGATACTAAATTGTGAGAAGCTATTGACTCCCTCTGAGACAGGGAGGCCCTGCAGAGAAACCTTGAAAATTTAGGAGACTGGGCAGTCTCCAACCATACGAAGTTTAACAAGGGAAAGTATCAGATTCTGCACCTGGGATGGGCAACCCTGGATGTACAGACAGACTGGGGAATGAGAGGCTGGGAAGCAGTGCCACAGAAAGGGACCTGGGGGACCTGGTCAATAGCAAGTTGAACATGAGTCAGCAGTGACCTGGCAGCCAGGAGAGCCAAGCATGTCATGCCAGACATACCTGACATCCTTCTTTGGTTTTTTTTTTAGAAATCTGATATAAATTTGAACTCATCTCTTTGGATCTCTGTAAAGCTTTTAACACTGCTAAATGGGAACTGGTAATGAAGAAAACAAGGATAAGCACAGAAACTGTAAGACAAAAGGGGAAATAGTCAGTTATTGGAAAGAAGATACCTGGTGTATCTGAGATATTCGTATCTCACTCAGATTGACCCATAAGGTGATGTAGCCAAGACAGTGGCAGATCCAGTTGTACAGTGCACCAGCACATACACCTGGAAAAACCAGGGATACCTGGGTGTTTCTGTACAAGACACCAGCAAGGTTTAATTTGGGAGACCGTGTACTGTACAGGTCACCTATGAATCCAAACTGCAAGAGATGGGCTGTATGCCGGCGAGGAGACTGGCGTGCTCATCTGAGATAGCACTAGAAAAACATTAGCTCAATGAATCTGGCAAAAAATGAAGGCTGACAGTGTCTGTGTATGTCAGTGAATGGGGAGAGAGGAAAAGAGAATGAAGCAAGAAGAAAGAGAAGAACTTCTCAAACTGACAATGCTGGTACAAGAATAGATGTGCAGCCATGAAGACATTTTGGCTGGAAATTTTAAAGTTCATAACTATCAATAAAGCGAGACCCTGGAACAGCCTTCAACTCAAAGATGCAAAACTAAGAAAGTTAATTTTTGTTTTTAGGATTCAGATTAAAATATTTATGAAAGGGATATGAAGCAGTGCCTAGGGAGCACTTCATGACCTAATAAGTCTCTTCAAGTCCTATGGGCTTCCTGACAGCACTGAAGCCCTGCCTACCCATGTTTTATGCTGACAGAACTGACAGAGTTGGAACAACGCAGACTAACAATGTCCTTTGATGGCCCACATGCAACTAAGGACCTTTGTGGTGAATAAACGAAGAAAAAGTTGCTGGTTTTCAAATACAGAATCTATAATTTAAACTCTTCTCATCTATATCTTCTGGTGAGCATCCGCTCCTTTCCGTAAGATTCCAAACAGCCACCTGAGGATGTGGAGAACTCATGGGATCTTCCAGAATAACTGAGAAGCAGGCAGAACAGGCAGAATAGGAATTTATAAAACTCAGGTATGTTCAGCTATATGTCTTGCTTCAATTCTAAATCACTCCTGGCTGAAAATTGGGGAGAGCACAGAGAGTTGTATTATCTGAACCTGGATCTGAATCAGATTAATTTCATAACCAGCTGAAACACAGACCTCTTTCCACAATCTTAGTTTACAAAACTTAAGATCATGAACCTAAATTTTCAGTCCAACATAAAAGATTTCCTCGGTTCCTTTTTCACTTCAGGAAAAGAAAGAAAAACAGAACTCCACTAATGATTTTGATGTATGTAAAGGAATTTATTGCACTGTTTCCTAGCCAGATAAGCGAAAGACACACCTTTAGTAATAAGCACTATTTAATCATGGAATCAAACATGAATCCAGGCCCCACCAATTTTTTTTTCCTATTAACACTTCAATACAGTCACAGTTGCACCAAAAGTAGCACACATTTTGAAATGAGCAAACAGTAACAGTAAGTGATAGCCTGAAGAAATTAACAGGCATTTTGATTACAAAAATTATTTTTTAAATAGTGAAATTAATAGAAAATAGACATAGAAAAATGATGAAACAGTACTTAGGCTTTTTAATTCATCCTATGATACTTCCAAAATTCTCTCCATGAGCTACCCATGAGCTCCTGGAATGGAATGTAAAATCCATCTGCAGTCATTCTTACGCTGCTCTCCCTATAAAGTGCAAACGATAGAGATAGATGAGGAAAGTAAAAACGAAAGCAACCTCATTCCAAGTCCAACCTCTACAAAATGGTCAAATCTTGGTTTTCTTTCTTTCCTTTCTAGCATCACATTTCCCTGTCAAGGGGTCTGTAATAAATATTTATTATTTGACAACAATGTAGAATAAATATTAAATGACTGAAAAATCATTTCTGCCATGAGGCATGCTAAGAACACAAAGGTACTAGGGAAGAGGAAATATATCACCTTGATGAAAAGTGAATAGAAATTGGATAGATGCCATTAGATTAGATAAAGGAAGATAAATGTGAGAGACGCAGAGCAGTTGAGAAACAAAAGGCTTAGAGAGAATTGATGATGACAGCAGAAATATTATACATTAAAGTTTGTTTTAATTAAGGAAAACATTTTTATTAACACATTTTATTATTTATAAGCTTTATGGAAGAGATGAATCACAGAATTGATCGCAGAAGCCCAGCAGAAAACAGTAGTTATTGGAACAACACCGCCTGTCAATAGCAAGGAAAGTCATGAATTGGAAAATGTATTGGATGAACTTTCAGAAGGATTCTGACTACCAGAAATCAAGCCAATGTCCTGCCAAAAAAAAAGCAAAGATGATGAAGGGACAGAGTCTTATATCAAATTAGTTATCAAAATGCCAGGATGATAAACTACCAAACAGTGAAATAATGAGATGATTCTGACTGAGCTATCAGCTCTCACATGATTAAAAAATTATGATTTTATAATGGAAAACTAATGATTTTAACAAAACTAATGGACTAAGATATTTCAATGAAATACCTGAGAAAAATCAGCTGTATTAACATTTAATACATTATTTCCATTTAGACTGGAAAGACAACCAGCTTTGTCCCTATTTTTTTATGGAAACCATTACAAGAAATTGGTTTTTAGCAATGACTGAGGAACATAAATAAAACTATTTGAAGTCTCCTTTAAAGTATGTCAGCTTCTTATCAATAAACAGATTCTTCTCTTTTTGTCTTATTCTATGTCAAGCTTTTTCTTACACTACTTTTTCTCCTAGACTCACATTATTCTTGTCTATTGCACTGACAAAATGCTTATACATGCACTAAGGACTGAATGAAAAGCAAATCCACATTTGCAGTCAATAAATATTTTGGAATTCAGGTCTACTGACTGAACACCAGAGACCTGTGAAAGGAGTCTGGCTCTCATTATGCTTGTGGCCCTTACTGGAACAATGCTGGCTTGCTGGGATATTTTGCTAATTCATGTTGTTGTCCTATTGCAGTGAACAAGCTTTGCTAATAGCTGGTGTATTTCAGGAGAACCCTTCAGTAACACCACATTCACTTGAAAGAGCATGAGAATTGAGAAGGAAGCCTACACCACTGACAGGGTCACTCAACAGGGAGAATACTATCTCTCAAGGTTTGATTAGACTCATGTACTAATAAAATCAGTGCTAAGCTAAACAAATCTTTCCCATAATTGTGCCAAATTGACTGGGTGGATAATCATTACTCCAGAATTTCCCTTCTTATTGTAGATCAGAAGGGTTGTTTTTTCAGCTGCAATAGAGCCCAGGAAAAAGACAATAAGGAAAACAACAAAGTTGATTTTGCATCAGATATCCCAGCAGACTTCATAACTGTTTTTTCTGCCCTCCCTTCTGCTTCTTCCGAGGCCCAGTGTGCTGCAATTTGATATATTCTAGAAATGAAAGCAGCAGTCCTTATTCTGCAGATCATTTACTTTTGAGCAGAGCAGCAACCCAGTTCCCAGGGCCAGCTATGTTTCTCAATCCCACAGCCCACACTGCCTGCAACCCACTGGAAAAGGCACTGGAAAAGAGAGAACCAAGAGTTCCTTAAAGGCCACTAACACCGTAGGGGCATCAAGGCTTCACAGAGTTGTTCCACGCTCCCTCTTCACATCTTTTAGGGCTTTTTACAATGCAAGAGAAAAAATGGTTGTGTTTCCTGCCAAGTCCTACCAAAACACCAATGCTCATTAGACCTTGGACCTCTCTGAGGCTTCAGTCCCACCATGGGTTCTGATTTGGGAGATAACTGCTCCTTCTTGCAGAAACAGAGTGACCGTAATGCCTTTCCAGTGTTATGGTGGAAAGAAAACATAGTTTAGGTCTCCTGCAATCATTTACTGAGTTCACAAGATATACCTACAAACAATTAACTGATCTCTGATGGCAAATGAGTCTTTGGATAACAACATTTTGCTTATATATGGTACTTAATCTATAGATTTTAAAAAGGCCATGGAAGGATGCATAAAAATAACCCCATTATGCACTCGGGTAAATTGAAGCTCAGAAATTAAATACAGCCCTAAAGATTTTATAGCTGATATCAGTATCAAAACATGAATAACATGATACTAAACCATATTGCCTTCATAAGCAAACCACTGTAGAGTTTGACTTTATCAGGGGGAAACTGTTTAGGAACAAAACAATTATCCCCTGCTTTGTATCTTCCTTCAAATCCCACTGCAAGCAAAAGCTCTCTATGCACAAATTTTCCCCTTTCAAGCAGAAGAAAGTTCAGCCACTTCAGTTGTACTGTCTGCACCTGTACACTTGTCAGTAAAAAAGGCTACAGTCTGGGCAGGCTCTGCAATTATTTGGAATAAAGAGGTAAAACAGGCTGAGGAAAAAGATATACATGCAGTCATTCTTCAGTCTTCCCAAACATCTAGACCCCACACATGTATTCTCCCTGTAAAAAAAAAAAAGGGGTGGATTGAAACAGGGCATGCTTAAGATGTCCTGAGCATTAGAGAGGGAACTATGACAAGTGGGACTACAAACATGCCCCAGTACTGGGAGTAGATGTGGAGTCCCTACTGTTTTCATAAGTGCAAAAAAAAAAAAAAAANGGAAAAAAAAAAAAAAAAAAAAAAAAAAAAAATTAAAAAACTATCATCATTTGGATTAAAATTATTTCTTAAGAAACTATAATTTAATTTGTGCCATACATAGCACCTGAGAGATGTGGTTCTCTGAAGTCCAACTGTTTGAAAAAGCTTACAGTAAGGCCAGGTTAATGGGCCACAACTCAATAAAGTTCTTTATAGAGGAGTTTAAATGGATTATATCTCCTCTTCCCCCACAAGAGGAAACTGTTTAGGAACAAGTTTCCTTTCTAGCACTTTATAGAAAAGCAACAATCGCAGCTAGAGACCCTTTATGAGAGGCATTCCATAAATCCAAACCAATTAGTGTAGAAAAATAAGCAAGTGAAGTTTCTGTACATCCTAAAAATGTCCATTAGCACATATCTGCAAAAAAATAGCAGAATGGACTCAAAAGGCAACTGACCATCCTGCTGTTGTCTTAATATCTCAAAATGCAGCAGAACATCTGCTTAGTTTCTTTTAGTGTAATGCATACAGATTTTATATATTAAAAACATTGCTAAGACTGCAAAGCCAAGAATTCCCTGTTTATCATCTTAAGAAAAAGTAAGGGAGGGAGAAAGGCAGATGCACTTAAGACATTTTTACAGAGAAAACAGCAACCATGGGCATTGATTTGAGTAAGAAAATTAATGAAGAGAAAGTCTTCAAAAGCACAAGGGAAAACATAAAATGGATTCAGGATGGGAGAAAGAATTCAAAGAAATCTCTATCCTGAAATATCAGCATGACACTTATATTAACAAATGTAAATTAATATCAAAGAGATCAAACTTTCTCAGCCAAATTACAGCAGATTACCTTTAATTATACAAGTCAGTGCTAGTGTGAAGCACAGCTTTTGAAATATTTAAAATGATTCTCTAGAAATCATGAACCTTTGTAAGAACAGTCAAATTTCAGCTAAATCACTTCTTGTCTTTTTGTTTTGTCCTAGCAATAACTTCTAGGATATGATCATATATTCTTTCATGTAAGCCTAGGCAAACCACTTCACTTTCCTCTCTGTGCTCCACTCTCAGAAGTGGTTAATTAATGCAAATTAATTCTACACCTCTGTATGTCTTAGGTGAAATTATTTAGGCTGATTACATACCTAAGTTCTAGCTTACATTTATGTTAGGCATATGTTCCTAATTCAACTACCAATAGTTTTCTTATTTATGCCAAATATTCATCTTAAAGAAGTACCAGGAATCCCTCACATGACCTTAAAGATGGGACATCATGGTCTTGCCCATGGTGACACAGAAATATGTGAGAACTTGAAAAAAAAAGCGAGGATTATTTATCCAGTGTGAAGGCTAGAAGTGCAAGTGAGATAGAAGCATTTTATAGTACTTTTTACTTGCCTTTTCTGAATCAGCATTTCATCTCAGGCAGACCTGGCTTGATGATGTTCTGGCTGTACACTTTATTATCCTCATACATAATATTAGCCAGTGACTGTGCTTGCACTTTGTGCAACCACAAATTCTTCCCCAAGTAGAGATCAATTGAGTTGCTTAGGTGGCAGAGAGGTGGACAGATGGTCGAAAAGCTGACCTAAAGAGACACCATGCAAGGAAGCTGAGAGGTGCTGAGATTCTGTTTTGCAACACCAGACACAACAGCACATTCAGGAGGCAGTACTAGTGCCTGAGATACAAACTCTCAATGTCTTAGTGATGGTAGTAGATACCCAGAATGGCTATGGACAAAACAGGACATTTTACAACAGAAAAAAAAGCTCTCCAAGCAGTTTGTTAGTGCAGCTCTTCCTATAGTAATGAATAACAGTCACAGGCAATGACTCCAATAAAAATAAACCATCATTGCATGCACATGTGGCTGGGCTTACTCCCACAGGAGACATTCAATACTTGCAAAGGAAAGAAATGGAAGGAAAACAAACAAAAGAAGGAGATAGAAATGAAAACCAAGAATCTTTTAAGAGTAGAGGAGAAACAGAGAGGTCAAGTCCAGGAAAGAGGACACTGCAAATCTCAAGCCTGCTATACCTGGCTGGTTTTAGGTGTTCTTTATAAAAAGCAATAGATGTACAGAGCACTTATTTACAGTGCACAATGTCAGAATTGGGAATCAGGATTCATGAGTATTCTTCCTAACATTGCCACTGCTTCTTGAGCAACTATGTGAAAATCATATATGGAGATAAGACATCTGTAGCAACTTGACTGTATTAATTTTCTGCCAGGCAGGCACAGCTCCAGAGGTACTCTACTTTCTTGTAGCCAGAGGCTACAATCCAGAAGGATCAATAAGCAACAGCTCTGCTATCTTTTCAGCGGGGTCAATTCCTCCCCCTCTCATAAAACCAGAACAGAGGCATGTGTTTTGGCTGGGCCTGTCCAGGCAGTTTCTAACAACAGATGACCAGTCTGCAAATTGTTTCAATTTTGTGGTGTGCCAAACATTGGATTTCAAGCGAGAGAGGTCAGCATGAAATGTGTAGTGCCATTCAGACACGGTTTTAGCATCAGGCACTATAATGAGGAGCTCTGAATATCCTTGGACTGAGTAAACATAACTTCAGTGGAAGAAAACCATCAAAACCTCAAATGAGTATCAAAGACAATCACATGTCACCCTGGTTTTACAGGGCCCCATAAGTTGTAACACTATAACTGTAGTTTCCCATACTTTTTCTGTAAACATGGTCCTTGTTTTTCTTAACCGGCCAGGATTGTTTTGCACTTGTGGAATTGTTTTTCATTCCTTGCCCTGGGGTGAAGAAAGATGATTGACCATGTCTTTGTCCTGTAAACCTTCAGGGGTGTTGACCCTTTTCACCAATCCTTTATTGTCTTTAGAAACATATAAAAATAAAAAAATAAAGAAGGGCAGGCCCTTTTGATCGGTGCTGCCTGAAGATTCAACTGCTGCTCTGAGACCCACGTGTTTCTTCTGTTGCCAGCTGTGCAACAATCACAGACAACAAAACCAAAACTTTCCAAGGTGAAATGTCCTGATGTGCTCCAGAGCAACGACCTTCCTGAATGCAATAGGCCAAATCTAACAAAATGATGCTTTTCCTTAGTTGTCCTTTCCCAGACTGCCAGTACATTCTTGAGCCCTTATACCCAGAGAGCATTTTCTTGCCCAATGTACATAACTTAACAATAATTTCAGTGGCAGGGAACTGCACTACTCAGGCAAACTGCATGTGACTTCAAGTTTTAATTGGAAAAGAAAATGAAATCCCACATATGTATTTAAATTGTGTCTGAACTGCATGGCCAGGGAACTGCACAAAAACCGGCTGCTTCCAGTTTACTTTGCTGAAGTCAGACTTCTGGTGAAAGTTCCCCAGGGTGAAATACAGGGAGGGTATGCAGGGTAGTCAGCTCCCTTCAGTTCATGAAACACCAGATCCTATGAAATTCTTCTCCCCAGAAGCATTTTCTGTCTCCCTGCCACATGCCTTATTCCCTAGTTTGTAAAATGAATTTTGTCACCTTTTCTGTTTCCGAGTCTATCCTAATTTTCCCAGTGGAGAGTCCTCTACAGGCTAGGAAACCTCACAATAACTTGGCCATGATGATTTCCTATGCTATAATACTTTTGAGGCTCACAGCCCTGATAATTGTCCAATGTGAAGGGTAATTCAGGAGAAAATGCTCGTAGCTTTTACTAAGCAGGAAAGCAGCCAGTCAGCAAGAGTGCCCTGCTTACCACAATAAAACAGTGCCAAGAAGAGGGATCTGAGGATGGTGCTGGATGAAGTAGTTGGCTGGATGAAGTAGCTGGGCAACATAAACACAGCCTGCTATGGGAATTCTCTTATGTGGCAACCTGTGGCCACTCATGAGATTTACAGTACACCAGTAGTGAGAAGAACAGAAAATACTTTATGTAGCTTTTCAGAGCCTTCCATACTGTTCCATTTCACTCTAGTTCTGCAAATAAGAAAAAAGCTGAAGGATCCAGTACTTATTTATGACACATATTGGAACACCTGTTTATCCCAGAGATCTTGTGTCCCAAATCATGAGGGACTCCTAAGGGAGTACCAGTACAATAGCACCAGAGCAGCTCTTCTCAGAATACATGGCTGCTTCCACCCAGCCTGGAGGAGATGGGACCAGCAGGGAGCACAGCTCAGAAGCCCAGCAGCTGCACACTTTCTCCTCCAGAGAGCCACATGCTCAGGCAGAGATGCCACTGGCTCCTCTGCCCATGTCACTGCATGGAGCAAATCAGCTCGGCGTAATTCAGCAGCACAACGTGAGGAACATGCATTCTTAAGTATGTAATTTAGCATGTGCATTGCATCATGATTACTTTTATTATTCTTTGAATATCTATAATAATTTTAGCAACATACTTATCTTCTACAGATAAAAAAGTAGCTGATGTAAATTCAACTTCAACGCCTGTTTCTAATGTGTCTCAGATCTTCACTTCAACAATACTCATTCCTTCTTTAACTTTCTTTTTTTCTAAATGATGAAAAACACCAACATTATTATTTATAAATTGAAAGAAAATTAATCCATTATAAAATAGCATCAGAAGTGGGCTCTTCTTGGTCTCCACTCATAGGTTTTGAACATCAGTAAAAACGAATGTCCTTCCTTGATGTAAAGGCATCATCCTAAAATCCCAGACCTGGTCCAAAAAGCTTGGGATTCAACCAAGTTGAAGTTGTAGATCATAGCATAAATATTTTTCACCCACACTAGTGGCTGCAAAACGCCTCCGACATGAAACAAACAAAATTGCTTTCCAACTCTTTTTGTGTGTTCACTTTGTTCCATTCCTAAAAGCAAAGTCACTGGAGACAAGCTAACACAAAACTGCTAAGTTCACATTATGAGAGACAGCAATATTATCTTATGCAAAGCCTCAGCAGAGTGTATTTTAGAGTCCACTGGGCATCACACAACAAAGACAAGGAAAAAACTCATTCTAACAGACCTGTGAGCTAATATATACAGATGCAATGTGTTCTTTTGGAGTACTGTCAGGCTCTACTGATGTTAGGAAAAAGGTGATAGAGTCAATTTAAAATTTAATTTCAATCTTTCTACAAGAGTAGGATTTTCTTTAGCAAGAACATCATCGGGAGGGATTTTACCAATGAATTGGAAACCAATGGCCTTATAAACATCACATATATTGCTGAATGTACAACCACTGAATAACAAAATTTTAGAAAAATTTTCCTCTAACAAACATGAACTGTTCTAGAAGGCTTCATTTACATTTCTACAGGGTAGTGGATCACCAACAAGCCCCACGGGCAAAGGCAAACATTCTTGTTCCAGTGCATGGCACAGATGCACTAAAGACTGGTCAGCTTTTGAAGACCTGAAATATTGCTTTATAACCCATCAGGTCTGAAATTTTTGATGACAATGTGCCCCAAACAACAATCAGTAGGTTAATAAATCTTTTTATGTTTGGAGAAGAAACTGAAGCAAAGATCATGTGTAGTGATAATTTTTTTCACAAAATTACTGGGAGCAGAATTTATAGCTCTTAGATATTCTCTTGCATGGGGATTATGCACAAAAAATTCAGACTTTAGGGATTTTAACTATATGTGAACATCAGAAAACTTTAGTTATGTTAAAAGGACAAAAGTGTAACCATTACAAAGAAAATACAAAACTGTAGGGAAAAAAAATCTCAACCTCTTCTTTCCTGCAATGGCACCCAAATGGCAATCTTTAGTACATGTCTTACAGTAAGTTGTTTACCTTTCTTTTATATATTTAATACCAATTAAGTATACCTGGTATTAGCTTAGTAAGATTAGTAAGAAACTCCTTTTGATTTTTTTTGTGCTGATTTACACTTTTATCTTCTCAGCTTGCTCAGTTATTCCAAATGAAGACTGAGATGGCCATTATAAGATCACAAGCAAGAAGCAAGACAAAATGTATGGGAAAAGGAGAAAAAAGTAGTTTCCTCTTGTTTTTGATATGAAATGCACCACATACAGCTGTAAATATCAACACAAGAGAGGATTAGGTGACTTTTTATCTGTAGCTTGAGATTACTGTGGGTACAGAGTTTTATATTACTATTAGATAGATAAATAAAGACTGATGCTAAAAGAAACAAGTTCAGTGACGTACAGTGAAGAATAAACATATAACTTGGACCAGAACCATCAACGTGCTGAAAAAAATGTCAGTGCTGGCTCAGACATGATAAGGTTTTACTGGCTCAGACTCCAAACCAAACATTCTCGACCCCTGTCAGCTCTGCACAAAGCCAGCTCCTGAAGTCCATAATTTCCACTTCAATGCTGTGCAGCATATAAAGACCCTGAACTGCAAAAGATATCTGCACAGACAAATAAATCAAAAGGCAGAAAAAAATAAGACTGATTGTTCACTCAGGACTAGTGCAAGAACTTCTGCCAGAGCCTCCAGACTCACTTCTAGGAAATGACTGATAAGAGAGACCATGAACCAAATGTGAAATGCAAATGAGAAGATGAACGCAAATGTGACTGTGAACGCAAATGTGAAAGGGCCTTGCAAACCCAAGATAAGTCTAATGAGCTCTTTCCAGTGGAGAGCTTCAGCAGTGACTCACACACCACTCTGCAACCTAAGGTTATCACTTCCTTTGATGAGACAGGAGGATTTATTGACAAGTGACCTCATTAGTCATTTCCAAGTTGGTGTTGCTCCAATATGAATATTGAAGGAAGAAGTAATTCATTAACTGAGCTGTACTTTACAGTACTTCTTACCAGCATTCACGAAGTTGAAGCTACCCATCTATCATAAGTCTGTCAGAAACACTGAACTTCAACATGGATTGAGGGACTTTTGGCTTTCTGTTAACATGCAGCCAAAGGACATACCTCTCCCTAATCAAAGTACCTGTGAGAGCTGGAAGCAGGATGGCTCAGGTAGCTATTTACAATGCCTTTTACCCTTTAGTCTCAAGTATCTTCCAATGTTTCCACCATGTGGATAGAATACACTACCACCTTCTGCACACATCCTTTCCATTCCTGATTGAGCAGATGTCCTTAAATCCCACGGTATTTTTCCAACAGTTAAAACAATCAGTCCAAGGGAAGGTAATGTAAAAATTATATATTTTATTACCTTCTTGATGCATTATGATGGGTAGATATGATAAAAGCTGGACAAGCAGCTACCATTAAGTCTGCAACATGGGAGATAATCAAAACCCCCTCTGTTTTAAGGTGCAGTCCATCTCAGGCAGTGGTATGTCAAAATGGGTTTTATTCCTTAAAGTGGGTCAGTAGTCTGCATTCAGTTCCTAAGCAGTTAAGAGGGTTTCTTTGTTTTCAGTCTGTTTTTACACCACAGCTAAAGGCACAAGAATTACAGAGATCAAAGATTAAAAAGTCTATGTAGAGCAAACTCCTCTAGATGAATTGATCCTACCCAGGGTAGATATACTGATAAAACTGAACCAAAAACCCCCACATTGTTCTCTCTACAGCACATTTTAAAAATCACTTACTGGCTGCCATTCTCATGTGTTGTCATCTAGAGCAGTTCAATGACTTCAGATTCATAAAACAAGCAAAAACTCAAATTCAGAATACAATATCCTTGATCTACAATCTCCTGACATGACTCTCCCTTAAAATGTTCAGAGAATCATAGAAGTTGTAATGCCTGAACATGAGAATCATGTCTTATCCTACCTTTTCACAGAGAATGCCATGCATTTTGCCCACTGAAGTCAATATGTCAAAGATTGTTTAGTTTTAAAACTTTACCTGAGGTCTACTTTTTTCACCAGTGACAGCTCAAACTTGTAACTCTGTCAGTAAATATATTCTATCTAGCACAGACCTTGGCTGGGAAGAAAGAGAAGAAAGCAGAAAGAAGCTTGAACAAACATATCCAGGCCCTATTCTGTACTCCAGAGATATCCCCAGTGACTTTCCACAAGGATACAAACACTTTTCATTTAAAAATACCTTGCCTGATCTATTCTAGGATAGGCCAGACCCTTTTCATGGTTACATTACAGTGTTGACTTAGTCTTTCTGTGATAAACTAAAACACTCCAGTATTAGCTTCACTTGGAACTTGTCTGCTCCTTAAGTAAAATAGAAACTCATTTGTAATGCCCAGTATTATTTCACAAATTATTTCTATTAACAATCTTATATTCCACTATATTTTCATTACTTGAGGTTGTCCAGTTCACTCACAATGATTTTCTGATATTTTTTACTATTAAGAACATCTTTAAGTATACTATATTCCAAGGCACACTTAGCAGAACTGTTCTGAATAATTAATATTTAAAGTTGAGCTAGGCATTGCTGCCTTCTGTTTTCAAATTCAAAAAGAAAAAAAAATGAAAAAAAAGGAGAATCTGCTGGAAGACAGGAGGCAAGGGGATTTGCCATATCATTCCAAGGATAAACAACTTTCGTCATTGCCTCTCTTTAGGAGTGATGACATTTCAGTTATTGATGAGAGAATCTGCCCTAGGTTAATTCCTCTCTGTTTTGAGGGGAAAACTCACACAGAAGTCAAATCAAAATCAGAAAAGTGATTCTGTATAAACAGGATGGGAGTTTGCGTTCATTCCCCCTGTGCAAAGGGACTTAAGCTTACAAACAGAGCATTCTTCAGACAATTCAGACTAGAGCCTAAAACTCCTGTCTGGTGCTTCCTCTCTCCCATTTTTTTTGCTGTTACTTAACTGTAACTACAGTGTTTGTAAAGGGTGTTGGATTAACAGCATCACAGACAGACGTTTTCTGTTTGTATTCAGAATAGATTTTGTTACAGTAATTTTACCCCTTGCATCCTGACCTTTCAGTGGCTCCCAATAAAGAACAGGAGGTATAGCCCAAATTTCTAAAAACTGCTATCTGTTTAACATGAAGGTGCACAATTATCAATTAGACCAAGGCAAAAGGCCATTTCCTCAGTTACAGAACTGAGAAAGTATGTAAAATTTAAAACAATAGCATTTCTGTGACTAAGTAGCTCTCATCAAAGTAACAATTCTATTTTTTGTGGTATGTTTGAAAGAGGGGAAAAAAAGTATTGATAATACCAGAAATGCTGCATTAACCACTACTGGAGATAAGAGGCCAGACAAGCATTTTAATAACCTAAAAATTTAAGTGCTAGCTACTGTCTTTGTTGGGTTCTTGCAGTTTGGAACAGTTTTGATGTCTGCAAAGAAAAGAGACAGAGGAATGCAAGGTGACTTCTAGAGCTGAGGCTTAAAAAATCACCTCTGGTATCAACAGAAACTGGAAACAAGGAATTAGAGAAGAAGTTCTGCCATAAAGCTCCAGTCACAATCCCAGTTTCATTAAGCTTTACTTACGAAGAAAAGTTTATGGCATGCTGAGGAGGGATTCAAGACTGAAGTCAGTGACCACACTGAACATCAGTTCAGCAGGTGAGTTAATCTACAGAGCAAGCTGGAGCAGGAAGCAGGAGTACCTTCACTACATAGTACCAGGAGACACAAAGACTTGTAAATACCTGAAACAAAGGCAGTAAAGGTTAAGCAAGATCAGGCTTATTGGCACTCAATGGCAGGGAAGAGATTCCAGCTCTACTGCCAGCTGCAAAAGATTTACTCAGTCACTTAGTTAGGATTCGGTTTCCTCAGTTATGACAACTTGGCAAGGGCACTGCAGAGATCAATCTGCAAATACTTTTGTGTAGTAGTTTGAAAATATAACATAATAGGGATGGTTAACTTGTAACTGGTGTACATTACCAGCAACCAAGGAGGAGTCTCTTCTGAGAGCAGGCTGGTCTGTCAGTCAAAGATACCTACCAGAAAGAATCCACCTCTGCCACCAGCCTCAGCAGGAAGGCTCAGTGTAACTTAATGATTGAGTTTGCCTCTCTGCCTCAGAGACGGCCCTGCTTCTCTGTTTAGGATGCTTTGAGCTACAGATGAACGAGTTTAAAGTTTGTACAGCTGCTCCTACATTTTGTCTGACAGAAGAATAATCCTCATTAAGAAAACTTGCAGTAGCTATTAAAGAAATGACAGAGAACAAGATGAACTATTTTAAGGTTTTCTTCTGTTATTTTCCGTTTGACCCTGGGGTCTTTTCATTCCTAGACAGCAAATTGATTAGTGTTTTATAAGCATCTGAGTAAATGAATTCTTGTTCAAGAATGATGGAAACATTTCTCTCTAAAAGTGTCCTGTTAAGAGGAAAGGGCCATAAATCCAGACCCGTTTAATGCAGACAGGGCTCTGGTGATAGCTATATTGTATGACCATCCCCCAAAAGTTCATTAAGAAGGAGGCTTACTGCAAAGAGACACATGAACAAACACTCAAGTCAGGAAAGTAAGTCACCTGGTGATGTTTGAGCTCCAAACACTTGTTAACGAATTGTTGCTATTTTTCTGGCATTCTTTCAATTGGCACTTTGCTGGATTAAGTCAGTATCATAATATGTTGATAACCATCTGTTTATGCTACAGTTGTGTCTTGTGTCCAGTTTCATACTGTTCTCATACTACTAAAGATTATATTGCTGCTTACGCTTGTATATGATCTATGGATAAGCAAAAGATTTCTGTCATAAGGGTTATCAGTCGACAGCTTTTTTAATCAGAAAAAAACCCCATAAACTTATTTATGTATTTTTGAGGATGTGGTTTGTAAGCATGCATGGAAATTTGAAGCCATAACAACATTGTGTCCTGATTCAAAATATTCAGTTGATAGCTGAGGTGAGGCAAAAGTCTCTGAAGTAAACTGTGCATCCTAGGAACAAAACATTTCTTTAAATGGAAGGTTTTGCAGAACTTGAATATGTGCTTCTGCAGTCTTTTCATGGCTATTTTTTCAAAAGAAACATAATGAAGAACCATAAAAAATTAATCTCACCCGAAAAAAAGTTGACTTTCCTGTAATATTTCCTATTATTTTTTTCCTTGCATGACTCCACACCATCACTCTTACCTTAAAAAAAACTATAAAAATATCTCTTCATGTTTTTACAGAATTGACTTTCCATATGATAAGCATATTATATAAGAAGATGGCTCAGAACAGATACACACTTTGCAACACTTCCAAAAGCCATCTCCTGGTGAAGTTACAGCCAAATGTCCGTACATTTTGAAAGAACTGCTTTACTAATATGATAAATAAATGTAAGGTAAATAATTGAAAATCACATAAACATAAAATATCATCCTCAGTCCCCCTGGCTCTCTTCCAGCCCTTCCCCTGTCCAGCAAGTACCAGGGTTACTTCACCATCGTAATTTTGGAATGCTTATTCAGGGCTTATTCACATGATAGTAAGCAGAGCAAGATGAAACAGCTGGTCTGTAACCAAGGACACAACAGAAGTTATGTCTGGCCTTAGTCTGAATGAGATAAGGAGGTTTTGTTCTGTTCTGTTTTATTAAGAATGAGTCACCATATACTTATGCATTTGAAACATTTCACCTGCACACGTTACCATTTTACCAGGAAAGTTCCTCCCAACAGCTCACTTAGCACAGCTTGAAAGCTTCAGCCCATATCTCAATCCTAAAACCGGTTGCTCTCTAGGTACTCAGATCCCTGAGCTGGAAGACATGCATGGGGAGCAGAATGAAGCCCTCATAACCCAAGGGGAAATGCCCAGTGACCTGCTTTGCCACCTAGACACACACAAGTCTGCAGGGCCAGGTGGGATCCACCCGAGAGTACTGAGGGAGCTGTTGGAAGAGCTCACTGAGCCACTGCCCATCAGTGACCTGCAGCCCTGGTCACTCGGGGACGTCCCAGGTGACAGGAACCTGGCAAATGTGACACCATCTACAAGGCCAGAGGAGGATCTGGGGAGCTACAGGCCTGTCATCCTGACCTTGGTGCTGGGGAAGCTCATGGAGCAGACCATCCTGAGTGCCATCACACAACACTGTCAGGACAACCAGGGGATAGGGCCCAGCCAGCACAGGTGTATGAAAGGCAAGCCCTGCTTAACCATCCTTCTATGACAAAGTGACCTGCTTAGTGGATGAAGGAATGTCTGTGGATGTCAGCTACCTAGACTCTAGAAGAGCTTTTGACACTGTTTCCTACAGCATTCTCATGGAGCAATTGGCTTCCCATGGTGCAGATGGGTGTGCTGGTTGCTGAGTGAAACACTGCCTGGGTGGCCGGGCCCAGAGAGTGGTGGTGAGTGGTGCCACATCCAGTAGGTGACCAGCCACCAGTGGTGTTCCTTAGGGTTCAGTACCAGGGCCAGACCTATTTAATGTCTTCATTGATTGTCTGGACAAGAGGATCAAGTGCACCACCAGGCGATTTGCACGTAACAGGAAGCTGGGCAGGAGTGTTGATCTACTGGAGGGCAGGAATGCTCTGCAGAGGGATCTGGACAGGCTGGATCGATGGGCCAGTTATATGGGGCTCACTAAGGTGAAGTGCTGGGTTCTGTACTTGCATCACAACAACCCCAGGCAATGCTACAGGCTGGGGAAGAGTGGCTGGGGGTGCTGGTCAACAACCAGCTGAAAACGATCCATCCAGAAGGCCAAAGGCATCCTGGCCTCTATCAGCAACAGTGTGGCCAGCAGGACCAGGGCAATGATTGTCCCCCTGTACGCAGCACTGGTGAGGCCACACCTTGAATCCTGTGTCCTGTTCTGTCCTATTGCTCTCTACAGCTCCCTGAAAGGAGGTTGTAGGTGGGTAGAGGTTGATCTCTTCCCCCAGGCAACATGTGACAGAACAAGAGGAAATGGCCTCAAGTTGTGCCAAGGGAGGTTAAGATTGGGTATCAGGAAAAATCTCTTCACAAAAAGGATTGTCAAGCATTGGGACAGGCTGCTTAGGGAAGTGATGGATTTTCCTTCCCTGGAGGTGTTTAAAAGACATGTAGATATGGCACTTGGGAACATGGTTTAGTGGTGAACTTGGCAGTGCTGGGTTAATTGTTGCACTCAATGATCTTAAAGGTATGTTCCAACCTAAATGATTCTGTGGTTCTAAATGCTCTCTCTTGAAAATACTATCGGAAAACACTGACTTGTTATAAAATAACACTTCTATATGCATTTTCCATCCGAGAATTTCAAAACATGTTACAGAGATCAACACAATACTACAAGTCTCACAAATCCATTGAAAATTCTAAAATAAACACAGCCCCTAGAAGTTGCCATACCAGATTTGTCCAGTGTCTCATTTAATCTAGCACCCTGCCTCCAATGGACAAGAACAAAAATGTTAAATATAGTATGGCAATGTATTTAACCCTACCATGCTGACCCCCAAAGACAGCTGAAAACACATGAAAAACAGTAACCTTGAAGCCTGCTGACTCCAGCTCAGGAAAGGATAATTACATGCATAGGGATAACTGAGGAGTCTGATAGTTTCTAGTGCAGCCCCATTGGTTTTGGCCCAAACTCAAAGGGTCTGGATGTTCACGTATGCATGTCAGGAAAATAAATGTCATGGTTAACTACTTATAAGAGTGCTTAGGGAGAACCAGGTATCAGTATCCATAAAGGTAATTCCCTTCATGAAGGTATTTGTGCAAACAATTAACTTTTCCCATGTTTTCACATGTTCTTATGCCACTGTGATGCTGTTGAAATTGTGCAGCTCAGTCCCACCTCAGTAGCTGAAAGACTCCTGCATTTGTCCACGCTTGTGGGTTTTGGTGACAATCAATTTAAATACAGACTGGAAATCTCTTTTGGCCCTCCCCCAGTGGTGTTGCTTATGTCCTGGAGGAAACAAAATCCAGAACCCTGGCTTCTAGAAGGAAGCAAAAGAGCAAAGTTCATCTGTTTGCTCAGAAAGCTGTTCCTATCCTAGCAATAAAGCAAACCTAACTGATTTTCAGGCAGGCAGGACATTCCAGAAATTTCATTACTTTGCTGAACTGCCTACTGTGTTATTAATGTTCACCAGACATAGGAAGGGTGGGGTGGAAAAAGAGATAGTTGGCTGGAAAGTATCTACTAGACAAACAAAAGAAAGGCATTTTTTACTCAATATATTTAAAAAATCCCAACTGCGTAGGAATTCTATGTTCAGTTTCCTAAGGTTTGTTACATACTTGTTCTGCCACCTGCTGCCCTGGCATACCTCAAGGTTTCAGGAATAAGGACTGTATCTGTCAGTTTTCCCAGAAACAAATACTGCATGACTAAGAACAAGCATCTAGCAGCCCAGTGGGCTGTCCAGGAGACACCATAGTTCTGGAAAGCTGCTTGTTTGAATCCTCCTGAACAATCACATTGTCACTCCATGTTTTGAAGAACACCACCCTTGGCCCAGTGCTTCTCAAGAGGTGCTTTTTCTCCTGATGGGTGGGATTCTGAAGTGAGGATTAGCACGCTGGCTCTGCTACCTTGGAAGCCAGACATAATGAGGAAAAGTCCTTCAAAATGTCACCACTGCTCCAGCTCCTCCAGGGAAAGAAAGAGGAAAGTAGATCCAGAAAGAGAATATTCTGGAGAGCAAGTGACTGACTAAAGAATGAATTCTGCCTTTTGAAGGAACAAATTCTACCCACTATGGAAGGAAAAAGGAAGTGTATGTCTGGTGGAAGCAAGGTCAGGTGACATGGGAAGAATACAGAAATGCTGTTTGCCATGGTAGGGGAAAACTCATGTGGTCAAAGCTCAATTGGAGATGAAGCAGGCCAGAACTGTGGTGTACAATAAAATGAGTTTTTCCAAATACATTAATCGTAAAAGGTGGTGTAGAAATAACATCATCCCATTACAGGATGAGGATTGTCAACCTCACAAATGGGCATGTGGACAAGGCAGAGGTGTTTAAATGTATTCTTTGCCTCCATCTTCAACACGGATGATGGGCCATGAGCTAGCCCTGAGCTAGAGGACCATGACTGAGAGAATGATTGATTCCCAGCTGACCCTGAAATCTGCTGCTCCAGCTGGATCCCTACAAATCTTTGGGGCCTGATGGGACTCATCTGAGGAGCTAGCTGATGTTGTCACAAAGCCTCTCTCAATGATTTTCATCAGTCTTGGGAATCCTGAGAGGTCCCAGCTGACGGGAAGCTGGCAAACATTATCCGGATTTTCAAGAAGGCCAAGAAGGGGGACCTCAGAAACTACAGGCCCGTCAAGTCTCAATTCAGTGCTTGGTAAAATCATGGAAAAGATTATTCTGGGAAGTACCGAAAAACACCTGGAAGGCAACACAGTCATTGATCACAGCCAGCATGGCTCCATAAGGGGAAAGTCCTGCTTGTTGAACCTGGTTTCCTTCTACAACAGGGTAACCCACCTAAATGACCTAGGAAAGCTAGCAGATGCAATCTTCTTGGACTTCTGCAAAGCTTTCAGTATCCTTTTGGACAAATTTTCCAGGCCACAGATAGATAAACACATCATGCGCTGGCTGAGCAACTGGCTCACAGGTCAGGCACACACAATGAGGTGACATCAGACTGGGGACTGGTGGGGACAGTGGGGTTCTGCAGGGCTCCATCCTCGGCCCTGTGCTCTTCAGCATGACTTGGACATGGGATTCGAAGGAATGCCAGGTATTCTTGCCAATAGCACTAAATTGTGAAGAGCTGTTGACTCCCTTGAATGTACAGANATTTTCATCAGTCTTGGGAATCCTGAGAGGTCCCAGCTGACGGGAATCTGGCAAACGTTATCCTGATTTTCAAGAAGGCCAAGAAGGGGGACCTCGGAAACTACAGGCCCGTCAAGTCTCAATTCAGTGCCCGGTAAAATCATGGAAAAGATTATTCTGGGAAGTACTGAAAAACACCTGGAAGGCAACACAGTCATTGATCACAGCCAGTATGGCTCCACAAGGGGAAAGTCCTGCTTGTCGAACCTGGTTTCCTTCTACAACAGGGTAACCCATCTAAATGACCTAGGAAAGCCAGCAGATGTAATCTTCTTGGACTTCTGCAAAGCTTTCAGTATCCTTTTGGACAAATTTTCCAGGCCACAGATAGATAAACACATCATGCGCTGGCTGAGCAACTGGCTCACAGGTCAGGCACACACAATGAGGTGACATCAGACTGGGGACTGGTGGGGACAGTGGGGTTCTGCAGGGCTCCATCCTCGGCCCTGTGCTCTTCAGCATGACTTGGACATGGGATTCGAAGGAATGCCAGGTAAGTTTGCCAATAGCACTAAATTGTGAAGAGCTGTTGACTCCCTTGAATGTACAGAGGCCTTGCAGAGAGACCTCGACAAATTAGAGAGATGGGCAATCACCAACCATAACTACGATTCTATGAAAACACAGCTTATTCCTTGTACAGTATTGATTCTGTAAGGTTACAAATTTCAAAAAGTAGGAAAAACTTGGTTTTGAAACTACTTTTCACCCAAATCTCTGGACCAACTGTGTGCTTTCAGTAATTTCCTGGGGCAAAATTTCACTTTAAAACCAAGACTACAGACAATCACAGGTTTCTAGGTTGTATTTTATTTCTGTTTGGTTTTGGTTTTGTTTTTTTAAATACAGTCATATGAGAATTTGTAAACGTGATAACTGATTTGGTAATTTTTGAATCTTCATGTTAAGCTTCTTTAAAAAGTGCTGGCTTTCAAAGCATTGATATCCAATACCTCCTGGCAGAACCACTTTATGATGACTGAAATGGCATCTCAAGAACTGAGGCACCTTTATTCACAGTTCATTTCTGAAACTGGGTATAAAGCAATTATAAAGGAGCATATGTGTGCGAAACTACAGTAATTTGATCAATACAGTGCTGTGACAGGTAGGGTAACTCTAGATGCCTTCCTCTAACTGGAAACTGCACGCCTATGAAAGATTTCTATGAGTTTAAGAAAAGAGAATTTATCTGAAAAAAGGACAAATATCAGCAACAGGAAAATACCTACAGGACATCATGGACCTATCCCATTTCAGTCATGGACTTCACAGGCACATCACTATTTATATCACACTTCTGTTTCAAATTACTTTGGTTTTAATAATAAATACTAACATTTACTTTAAGGTTGTTTTTCTTCACTGTAGCTTTAGTTCCTTTGCTTAATTAAAACAGAATGAGCACGCAGCTTCACTTGTAAGCAAGGTGGTGCAGCTGATAAATCCAGTCAGGAAGAGAGGAAAACTCTGCTAAGCAGACCATAATTTCAAAGGCTTGAATACAACTTTTCATACATTTGCAATCTATTACTTCTCAAACAAAATCAGGAAAAACTACATGTAATATCTGAGTGTTCTGTAGGAAAGCTGTCTCTCTTTTTCCACCACCAGAGGAATGTTCTTAATCTGTTTTAGCTGACTTTGTGCATCATGAAGAAGCTCAGAGCCCAGTTTCTGCCCTTTACCCTCTGCCAGCTCCACCTCTCATGTAACTCCAAAGTGATCCAGGAAATTCATGAACAGCTTTGTATATTGCAGAAGTTAGTATTTTTGTAGAAAAGGAGAACTCATAACAGACCAGAGTAAGAAGCAGTGCATAAGAAAATTTCTAAGACCAGCAGCAGTAAATTTCTATGCATAGCCTTTAGAAGTGAGTACAGAAGATGCCTTTTCTACCTGCATTTGACACACTTAACCTTCTACCTCAAAGTCCAGCGGACTACTGCTGTCCCACTACTTGAAGGAACAGGAGTGCTATCATTACAATTTTACTTCTAATAAATAAATTTCTAATAAAACAGGACAGCTTCCTCTCCTCTGGGTCTAAAGACTGCAATCTAAAAGTGAGAAACTTTGTGTTGTGGCAGTAAACCCAGGAGCACCAATTTAAATACACATGGGTAGTAATGGTATAGGAGTAAGATGGTACAAATATTGTGTAGCAATTTTTCTGACAGCCCTCTACTTTAACTGGCAGAAAACCAATAACATTAAGACTGAGGGTCATAGCCTTTGGAAAGAGTTACATCAATGCAAAAACAGAACAGACAAAGCCAAAAGAGATTATGACCACAGATATCCCAAGGGACAGATGAAATCATGCGTTATGATGTTTTCAAAAACAAAAAGTCATTCCCTCAATCATACCCCAAATGTCTCATCTCCCAGTTTTTCACAGTTTTTTAAATTAAGAGGTGAAGATTGCAGTTAAAGATGCTACCATATCTCACTTAAAAGCATAAAGTCTCCCAGTGAAAAGGGTAACTATTCTTGTACTTGCAGGCATACTTCTGGGAAACTGGTACTTACAGCTCAAAGTTAAGCTTTCTGTTCCAGGCAGCAAGCTTCTACTCACAAACAGCAGTCACAGAAAACAGTGTGCTCCCTGTCCTAACAGTCACAGCTGAAATTTGGCATAAAGAGCGGACAGCATGACAGCAAAACAACCATGGCAGTGAAAAGACTAGGTTTCTACTTCTGTCCTAGAATTCCTGCACAGGAAAATACTTTAAGGATTACCTTTCATCTCCACAATGTAGAATGCACTAAAGGCTCAAGAAACTTGTACATCTGTACCAACTGTGACTCAGAAAAGCCCATCCTAACACACAGAGGCACTGGAGTGCTGGTCATCCCTTAAAAACAAAGGACACTGAGCGACCCTTACCCCAAATAAGCAATTGGGCTCTTGAATGCCAAGTTCTCAATACACATAGCATAACCAGAGAGGCTGAAGGACACAGCCCATCTGACCAAGCACTGCTGCTGTAGCTTTATTTAAATTCTCTTAGTTGTGAAGTTCTCACCTGTCTTGTCGGCAAGTCATGATATTGTAGTATGAGCCTGGTGTTGACGCTGTGACTCCACGTGTTGCCGAGGGCTGCTGTCACACAACCAGAATCCCTTTTCCCACTTACAGAAGATCCTGAAGATAAATATGATAGAAACTGCATCAGGACTGTGGCACAGAAAAGGGTTCAGCATTGAAACTTCATCAGTCATCTCAGATTATTCCCTAAGCTAGGTAACTACAAATGGCACTTAATAGATGGCACTGCTGCATTAATTTCCTACCTTTCTGATGTATTTATACAACTGCAGTGTGAGTACTCCATCTCACCCTCCGATATTGACAAAAAGTGCCAAGAATTAAGGAGATGTTGCAAAGTATTACCTACCTTCTTGGAGAGACCAGTATATTTGCTAAATATCTAGGGGTGCACTATGCCTGTGGGACACTTGCCTACTCCTCTTTAGCTACTCTATCCCCATGCAAACCAGCTTTCTCTGGGCACAGAGGAGGGGGAAGCAGACCAGCAGAGTAACAGTGTATAATGACATAACAAAAAGGGAATTTGAAGGAGCAGAATGTGCTACCACAATACTCTGACCTAAAAACCTGAATACTGATCCATGCCATTAGACATCTACACTTCATTGCATTTCCAAGATTTGCAATGAAGAGAGAGCCCCTTGGCTGTAATTACCATTCTGCTGTCCCTGAAATCATGTGAACTTTATATAACCCTGAAGAAAAATGGACTTTGCTGGAATCAGCAATGACAACATAAAGAAGTGTTTCCCATAATGCCACATGATACAGCTTGCTTAACTGCCATTGCACCTGAGCTTGCTCAGACTGAAACCAGAGACCCACACATGCACACGTACACACACACAGGCAGGTGAGTACCTGAGACCTGCGTCTTCACTCATCCTAAGTTCTGTGTAAGGTGAACAGATTGATGGGTGACTTGTTTGCACTTCAAATGACACATCAAGAACAGAGCAAGACAGATAAACCCCTGAAATTCAGAAACAAAATCCTAATTGTTATGGGGTTATAAATGATCATGTGCAGTTTGAAAATTGAACTGTTTGAGGTAGACAGTCCATACTGTTCAAAAGCCATGAGTGAATGAGTCACAGTTAGATTTGAAGTCAGGTAACTTCTGTCATCTATCAGGCAACAAACAAAATTGCTTTCTCAGGACAGTTGTGAAATCCTCATCAACTAAGTCAATGAAAGTTTGACTGGACACTGCAATAAAGCAGTCTTACATTTCTGTCAAAATGATCTGTAATGCAACAGCTAATGTTGAAATCTAATTTATAAGCACTAGCAAAACTGTACTGAGATGACGAAGATCCTTCCTCTTGTAGCCCAGCAGAGCTTCTGGAAGATTCAGGTTTAAAATGCTTCATTACTTTTACATTTGCAAAGAAGTGGGCTTTGTTACTTCCTCTCCCCCACCCGCCCTTCTAACTATTCAGAGCAAAAGTATTTCTTGATTAAGAAATTTAGCTTTTATTGGTTAAGAAAGCTTTTATTTCGGAAAACTACTCAGTAAAGAATAAGACCAAAAGTCTTGACATGTAATGATAATCATATCATTTATATCACTGTTGGCAGTTGCAAGCAATGAGAAGGACACTATTAGACTGCATTAGGTAGAGGAGAGCAGCAGGCTAGAGTGAAGGGCCTGGAATGATTTCAGTGCACTACAGGATGCAGCCTCAAACCTTCCCCAAGTAATAAAAGGTTCAATTAACATCAACTGGACTTGGGTTAGGTCTTTAAAAGTTTAAGGTCTACAAAAGAAAGGGGTGAAGCAACTGGTTCAAGCCAATAGTTTGACAGGAGTCTGGACTCTGTATTTGTCTGAATTACTTCTCTCATCACAGGAGTTCACTGGGACATGCACAATACCTGCTTCTCCAGAACACCTGTTCTAGTCTGAAAATAGGCTACAGTCGTGCCATCCAGCAAGGATGACTGCTTTTTTGCACTCAAAAAAACTATCTTGATAAGCAGTAAACTTCCACCTGAATAACTCACCAGAGAAGCATCTAACTGGAACCTTCAGTATTAGCAATGCTATTCTGTTAATTAGTGTAGCCCATCTCAGTTGGGTAGGTGGATGTGCTAATAAGAATAATTTATCTTCATCTTTGTTTTGGATTTAATTTTCCAGCTGGAGTAGTGGACACTCAAGTGTTAAAACAGGGTGCTGGGAGGTCTGTGCTCCATTCCCTTAAAATGACTCAAAGCAAGTTACTTAATTAAGTTCATTAAGTTCTACAAATTTTTGTGTTTGTGCTAACACCACAAAAGTAAAATGCTATTACTGTACCAACAGGATAATGGAGAATATAAGACACCAAAGCAGCTTTAAAGTTTTGCAAACCTTTCATGTGGAATAAGCTGCAGTCAACACAGTCCTTCCCTCTTTACCCTGTTAGAAATGGGAAAGAATCACAAAATTCAAGTGAGTCCACTAAGTATGAGATCTGGTGGGTGTGGAGGTGCTCCCCTCACAGCTGATGTAACTGTACCCTTGTTTAAGCTGGGAGCCACCATTCCACATCAAGAAGCAATTCATGCACCCTCTGCTTGTGGGCCCCTCACTCCAACAGGCCCAGATGTTCCAGAAGTAGCTAGTGTTGGCATAAAACAGCCACAAAATTCATACCCAAACTTCCCTTAAATCACGTGTCTCTGCTATTAGGTAACAGAAGGAGTAACATCTTGCTGTTGCAATCCTAAGCCAGGCATTTAAGTGGTTAAATGTCTGGAACCTGCTGCTTTACACTATGGAGATATCACTCCATAGCAATTTCTAATTCTACATTCCTTCAGGCCTAAAACTTGTCCCAAAGTGAACAGAAATGCTATATATGTAAGGTTTGTGACAGAACAAGCTAATTGCTGTAATTTATTTTATTTTCTTATACGGGAGAAAGCACACTGTACCATACTGTGTCCGCCCCTGTCTGAAGAGGGCAAATCCTCTTCTATGAAGTTATTTAAATTTATGACTTTGGAGCAAAGCAGTTAGTAAACCTGGAGCAAATTTACAGCAAAGACTTTTTACAGGGTGGACAGGAATGCCTTGCTGGAAAGGTTTCCATTTTATAAGGGATCCTCCTGCAAACTGATGCATTAGGCAGATAGAGAGGTAAAATAAGTGAAGTAAACTGAGGAGGAAGCAGAGCCAGCTTTGCAAAGAAGTTCAAGGGCAGTGACAACACATGCTGCATTCCTTCTTCTTGCTCTAAACACAAAAAGATAGTAAATGTCTCAGAGGAAGGAAAGAGGATATGTTAAGAAAACAGATTTCTGTTGAAACATGGCCTTTAAAAAACCTTGGACTTATCTTTTCTGTTATTTCAACCATTACTTAGACATTAATGAACTGGACAAAGGAAGTGGATAAATAACACTGTTCAGAGAGAGCAATTTTTTTTCAGCATGCATTGCCTTGTGCTTGCAAATGCTGATACCTTCATGCTTAGAGATGGGAGTATCAGACCAACATTGGCCTAAGAAGAAAACAGGCTTATAAAACTTTGGCCTCTGCTCAGAGGTCCCCAAACTCTCCAACCTGAACCACTGCAGAGTGGTATGGAGTGCTTACCCATGCTGTGGGGTGGATGCTTCCACAGCACCTGCAATGTGCAGTCAGCTGATGGGCAGCAGTTCCAGTCTCCCCAGTGTGCTTAAAACCAGTTCTTACTGCAGTCACTGCTGGCATGATTTCTGCTCAGGACACAGGTAATATATGGACTGCAGGGATTAGGGAAAGTAAGAAAATAGACATACAGATGAGAGAAAGGTGATAGATCTCAGTATATGGATGCAGTAAGGGAGTGGGTGCCCAGAAGCACGGAGATGGAATCCTAGCATGGGGAGGTGAATGTTAGAAGGCTGGGAGAAAACCTCCCTGCTTTCTCTATTAGGTCCACCTATAGTAAAATGGGTGATTTCAATTCCTATAAACACTCCCTCCTTCCTCACACACAAAAAAAGCATTAAACTAATCTTCAAAGGGCACATCAGCAGACAGGCCGAGGACTGCATGAGATGCCTGCTCTACTGTCCCCTGTGAAACTGAACTTTTCAGAGCACTGGCAGAGGCACCATCAGACACCATGTCTGTTCTGGACTGCAAGCACAGAGGAAGAACTGGCTGCTTCACTCTCACTGAACAGCTGTCACAAGTGAAAATAAAGCTGCTTGTGGTCTGAATCAAATGCAAAGTAAATGCCTCTCCACAACCAGGGGAAAAACAAAGAAGTAAGGGTGACTTCAGCTGAGGCTTGCAGTGCTGCTTCCAAGCAGAAGAGGGCTTGCACTGGGCTCCAAAGAACAGGAAGGAGATGTCAATAGAACTTGGCCCTAATTATGCACGAGAACTAGATTAATTTTGTTTCTCCCTATCAATGCAATCAAAACAAACTTTCTGTAAGTTACTTCCTTGTCACTGAGAGGAATGACTCTTACAGGCAGGATGAGGAAAGTGCTTTTATTTCTCCTTCCATTTTTCACTGGAGGGAACAGCAGGATTAAAGCTATTCAGCTCAATACTGCTTCTGGAATTACTCTATTACATCCAACCAAAGCATTGCAAGTACAGACCTGGTCTCAAAGACCTTCTTGTCCTCTGCGTATAAGGTGGTACATTTTAGAGACTAAACCCTCATGTAAATAAGTTCCAATTGTTGCAAGTATGTTGGAAGGCAATGGAATCATAAAGACACTTCAGTTCCATTAGTTTCTTATCCTATGAAAATTTGGATAACTAGACCACTATCTTGAATCAAATGAAACAAACTCCTTAAAACAGTTTTTCTTACATGCAAGAAGTCCTTGCAGGCAGAATGTGACTATACTCCTGATTAAAAAAGCCCAACATGTTCCTTGTTATTATAGCTGCACAGAACAATTAGTTCCACCTTGTCCACATTCTCACATATTGATTTTTTTCTTTCCAGATGGATGTATCATTGCCTGGCAGGTTCATCCCCAACACTGGGCCCCTTGCAATCTCTATCAATTAGTAATTTAAAAATATTTTTGCATCAGATGTTAAAAATGGATCAATGCACTAAATGACAGTGAAATAACAAACTAGTGAAGCAATAAGTCCCCAAATCTTTCAAATCTTAACATCAAACCATCTTGATAAAAGCCTGATCTATCAAAAAGAAAGAAAAAAAACTCTCTGAAAGTACAAAGAAAATATTTATAAAGAATTAAACTACTGAGCTCAACAAAAACTGCACACCATGCAATAAGAATGAAAGTACTTTGCCTCTTGCTCAGGCTGTGAAGCTTTCCAGTTCACTGGCAGAGCTCAAAGACCCCTACTTTTCACCTGCATTGCATTTAGTCTGTATTTTTGGTGCAGATCTCTAACAATGAGACCAGAAGAAAAAGAAGAAAAAAAATCCCCTCCAACTGCTAATCTATTTTTCCATCGTCACCTACTCAGAAAGTACAAGTATAAAAATACGCAATGGTGGAAAAACCCATCACACAATAAAAAACAACCCACGAGACAAACTCATCTGTGAAGTAACTAACCACAGCACTGTCCAAACTCCCACTGCTGGCTTCTGTCATTTTCAGCCCTTCTTCACAGCTTTTTCTTAAGTCAAAAGGTGATTCTGATTCTCTTACCCCACAGTGGTGACCGTCTCACTCTCTGCACTGGTCAGCCAAGGTATGTCCCAAAGCACACTATTGATTTCATAAAGTCTTTCCTTATTCAGGACATATGGCAGGAAAAACAGTTGCTGCTGTAAGAAATCAAGCTTGGTCACAAAACTAGCCATGTGAAAATTCTAACTTTTAAAATGCTTATGCTCTTCCTTTCATTTAGAGAATCTGGCAGTTTTACCACTAAAAACCTCCTAGTTCCTAAATCTTTACAAACTACATCCCCCCCCCCCCATTATTCCATATTACTTCAAGTTTTAATTCAGTAGAAATATTTTATCTGAAAGTTGGAATTGTTCAGTAATCAATGACATGCAAGTTAGTTTTCCTTTATTTTCGTAGCACAGTCATCAAAATACACTTAGCAAACAAAGCAATTAAGTGTAAACCCCTACTAATCCCCAGTTAAAAAAACCTAAAGGTGTTTCAGTGGAAACTGTTTTGATCACACCTAGTTACGTGCATACTTGAGATCACACTGAACAGGCTGTTTGATTCAGTCATCATCATCAAGAGACCAAAAACTGCCAGTTACAGACTCCAGGTGCAAAGTTCTGATGGAGCCAGCAGTGAGTGCAAGAGAAAGGGAATGAGCTCACTTCTCATTTTGGACAACAGAGTTTATTTATCTCACATGCCCCAAACAGGTGAGTTTTCACACTTTTTTGTTGATCATATTTGTATCTTTATGTTTACGCACTCTGGGTGATTTTTGCATGGTTAATCTGATATTAGATCAAGATTAAGGTCCTTTCTGGTGTCTTTTTTCCATTATTTCTATTGCAACAACTCCTAGAGCTGTCATCTTCAAGATGCAAACCACTAGACAGAGAACAAAAAGATAGTTCCTGACCTAAAGGTCTTCTTTTCATGAGAATTGCAGATTACAAGTCTCTTAGCTGCTGTTGATTATTCCCCACTTACAAAGAACCTTCCCTAAGGGATGAGAAAAAATACACCAAAATATGTGACAGGCCAGAAAAACTGTGTATGAATAAGGACTTCAGAGTATTCTCCATGAAACATTAGAAACGTTTTCAAATCAGTAATGTTAACCATTATTCTACCCCCCAAAAAATCAGCTGGGACCTTTATACAGCTCAAAATTTAGGAAGGGTTGACCAGAGAACTGGAGAGATGCTGGCTTACTTTTAATCCCACACCAGCATTCATATTGTTACCAGTGTGTTTTACACCAGAAGATCTCATTCCCTCATTGAACTCATTGGTGAGTTCATGTCAATTCTCTTCTGGATTGAGAAAGAGAAACACACATATGCTAGTACTGAGACTCTTGCCTGCTGACCTAAAAAAGGAACTGACATTAAGAAATGAAAAAATCCAGCTGGTCTGATTTCTTGCCAGACAATCTACCAACCATGACCAAAACAATCAGGTCTCAGGAGATCAGTGGAGGTGGGAAGACAGCTGGTGGTTTACAGCACCTGAAACAGGGCCCAAATCAGTGAATTGTGGAGTTGAGAGCCATGGGAACAGATATTTCTTTTTACTAATGAAAACGTTCTGCCTCTGTCGCCTGACACCACATCATAAAGTGATGAGTTTCCAGCTCTCTATCATTGCTGCAGTGCTACTGCAAATGACAGAACAAGAAGTGATTTGGTGGGAGGGATGGTGAAGAGCAAGTAGAAGAAAGAAGTTAAGTCAATTTCTTTCTGTAACTGAGGATAAATTCTTTACCCCTCAGCTAAACCTCCTTCCCCTTCTAACAATAGTCTTTTAAAAATTCCCTCCTTTTCTAAAACCTAAAATTATACTAATTTACACCACTCCCTCAGGATCAAGAGTTCTTTTCCACACTGCTCACCATTAAAACTTAAAGCAGCTTCTTCTTTTGAACCTCTCCTATGCAGTCACTTCTTCCTGTCTCTCCAAGACTAGAAAATAAAATCACAAACCACTGAGCTAAGGGAGGAAATAATAACCCCAAACAACCCAGATCCGGAATTTTGCCTGCCTGCACATATAAAAGATACATAGGCTGAAAAACAAAGCTTGCCCAATCATGGCATCTGGCAATGCTAGGGCCCTGTGATCCAGAAAATGCTTTTAATTATCACCTCACCAATCATGCTACAAGTTATTGCTGTAATTTTTTTGCTTAAGTTCCCTCAGGGAATTAAATAGATCATGATATTAATCAGAAGGTATGTAGGAGGGAGGGGGCAGAATGCTAGAATTACATGTATGTAGGTCCCTTAAGGCTTGAATAAAGAAATGAGATTTAGAATCCCACTGTCAGAGCAATTGAAGCCTTGCATGCTGCAAGTCTCAGCCCTCTGACCTACACAGCCATGGCATTATCATATCTGATTTTCCCAGGATGGTTAATCTCAGCTGCTGGACTTCATCAGTCTCCGCTAGTGTTTACCCATCATCTGGATTTGCCACTTCTGAACTTTCCAGACTAGAACTGAATAAGCCAGCTGTCACACTCACCCCTCCAACATAACAGCCTGAAGCCTGGAAGCCTAAATGGCTGAATCCCAGAAAGGTGGAACAAAAGCTAACACAGCTGGGGGGAGGAGAGTGAGACACAGCCCTGAAACTGCAGTGAGCTTCAGAATGCAGCTCACAGCAATATGGTTGTATTAGGATGCTGCGGTCTGAGAGGCAGATTTTATTCCCACAGTCAATATTTTTTCCATAAAATATGTCTTGGTAAAGAAACAGTGTCATGGCAATTTAGCTGTCATACCCAGAAACTGTCACAATACAGGCAAAAGCAGCAGCACTCTGGTCTGCAAATGAACCTTAAATTCAGAGTCAGGAAGGGTGATGTGGGTAGGAGGGAGAGAGCCCAGTTTCTGTTGCACAATGAGTTCTCCAGCAAAGTGGCCAATAAAAGCACCAATTAGTGCTAACTTACCCAGGGTGTTTCTGACACAGCTGCCCATCTCCCGAGGAGCGGGCTGGCGGTGTGTGCCTACGTGGCAGACAGAAAAGGACAGTAGGTGCATGCAAGCTAGTTATCAATAGCACTAAGGTCTTCCTTGGTAAATATATTCTGGTAAGAAACCACAGAGAGCATTGTGCTGCTACAGTCAGGTCACTGCCAGCACCTGAGTTTGCTCAATTAGCACTAGCACAGACCATCAGCCAACACTGGGGTGGATTTTCTCAATATACTCAGCATAAAATGTCTAAATGAATAACAATTTCTGAGCAAAGCCTAGTAACATGGCTTTGAACTAGTGAATTAAGGTATATGTCCTTTTCACTCCTGAGATATCTTTTACTTTTAGTAGTATCTTTCCAAACAATTTTCAAATTTAGTGAGTTTCCTTCTTTATACAGAGGGTTGAAACATGCAATAATTAAAACTCCACAGTGGGGCTGATAACCACAAGGATTATGTTTAAAAATCGGTGTTAAATAGTACTTCAAGTTGAGATTGTAATTCAAACTGAGCAAACTGCTTTACTTTGCATGATGACCATCATAATTTCTTTGAAAATTTAGCCTTCAGCGTTCTTAATACTGGTCCCATACATTACAGTTGCAAGAATTCCCTCTAGGTGTAAATAAAAACAACAATCTTAGAGCTGTAAAGCTTGGATCATGAGCCAGAGTTATCAAAACTGAAATTCCAGAAGGAAACAATCCTCTTTTAGCCGGCAACATGGAAACAGAGGTCAGCCAAACATTTGGGGGCTAAAGATGACTGTTTGCAAATTACAGCTGTTCACATCTGGAGTTCAGATTTGGCCAAATGCTTAATACTATCCATCACAAAAGCTGAACTGGAAGAATGTTTTGGTTGTATGACCAAGAACATGAAAGTTAGAAAATATTAAATGTAAAAAACCGCTATGTGCAATTTCAACTCTGCATGTCAAACACAGAACAACAGACTCAATTATTTCTCATAATGAGTATCATCACGGTTGACTGTGGCATTTCTTAACTGATATTTAACCACAAGTCTGCACTTTCCAATAGAGGTTTCTCTAGCTGGATCTATTTCTCAGCACAGAGTGGTCCATGACACAAGATGAAGGATGCAACCTCTTCCCTGACAAGGTATCTTTTGGGCTGGCTCAGCAAACCCTACACACAGACCTAGCAGATGCATCTGAGTACTCAGAGCACCTTCAAAACACAGCTTGGAATAGGTCCTGAACATACATTAATTGGGCATTTTCACATTTTTTAATTGCACAGCCAATACAGCCATGTATAGAAAATGTGTTCCCTCCCACTATGAAATGTATGACAAAACATTTTAGTACATGCAGACACCACAGGGCTCACTGTTCAAAACTGACTCATCTACAAAGCTCAAAATACATATATATTTATGTACTTAGGCACACACACACAAGAGGCAGTATAAAACATGCAAGATGTTAAAATGACTGAGGATTACAGGGGTCTGGCTTCTCTCTCTGACTGACACAGACTTTCCAGGAGTTTCTCAGCTGGTCAGTCCCTCTCTTCACAGCAGTCACCCATCCTGAAGCAGAGGAGGTATATACTTTTTTTTCTTCATCTCATTCTCAAAAAGGAATGACTTACTTTATCTGAATTAAGCAAATAAATTCAATTTTGGACAACAACCAAGACTGGAAAATTTCATCCTGATAAGCTTTTCTGATTGAAGACAGAGGGTTAGAAGGGAAACAGTTATATAGCCTTAACTATAGGAGGTTCCTTCCATTCCTGCTATAATGCAAAATATTCCAAGATGTGCCAAATTTTCACAGTAGTCTGCATCAGGCAGCGACAGGACACTGAAGTGCTCTGTGGAGACTAATGCATAAATCCAAAATGATCTTTTGACTGCAGTGACTCTTCTCTCCTGAGATGTATTACATTTTTTAAAGTTAGTGAAAAATAAAAAATTGCAAAATACCACTTTTAATCCTTGGACTACAAAATGGTTGAATCCTCCAGAGGCCAGTCAGGGCCAGAAACAAATTTTTTCCCAGATTTGGGGGGGCAGGGGGAGGGCAAGGGGAAAGGGAGAGAGCAAAGAGTGGTTGGTTTCAAATAGCAACATTGTCCAAAAGGGTGAAAGGGAACAGATGGCCATGGAGAATGCAGCCTCAAAGCCCTAAAGAAAAGGGCTATTTTGACAGATCTTGCTGTTTCCTATTCAAGCATGTACACTCTGGCATGGAGAGTTAAGACGATACAAGGAACAACCTCTGTTCCCAGCAACTGACTATGGGCAACTGGCCTCTGAAGCTCTCTGAGAAAAACAACATGAGACAGACAGACAAACAGATATGGCAGCAAGCCCAGACCCCAGCCACCAGGAAAGGGGAAAAAAACCCCAAAAACAAAAAAAACCTCCCCCTAACATCAGAAAGGCTAGAAACAGCTGCCTTTTCCTGGCTCCAGCGCAGAGCATTAGAAAGAGCCTGTCCAGCCGTTCTCATCTTCCTTTTCGGTAAAAACTTCTTGAAGGGGTCACCCTCAAGCTGTTGGTCTTTGCCCTGAGGGGAGGTGAAAAAGAGGACAGACCAGAGCTCAAGTCTGGCTCAATGAAACCTGCTTCCTTTAATCACAAAGACCTCCCTCCAGCAAACTATGAAGAACTCTAAACATAAAAACGCATAATTAATGCTGGATTTTTGCATGCAAAAAGGCTGAGAAATTTAAAGTTGTGGCTCCCACAGTATCTGTAATTTGCTTGCATAGAATACAGCAGAGAGCCATTATATCTGAGGGCAGGGAAAATTGTACCTGCTGTGGGAAACACTGCTAATATGTGTCCTGACTTTTCTATTTATCTTACCAAGAGAGTGCATCAACAGCTGTTTCATTCCCCAACTCTGGATATGTCCTGTCAGACAGAGATTTCAGTTTTGAAGGACAGCTTCACACCCATACCCAAAATTTAAAGAGGAACCTGAGCCCTTAACTGTAACCAGACTTCGCTGTTTCCAAAGTCCATAGAACAAGAGATGAATCTCAGTTTCTGAATTCCTCTCTGATTTCTGTATCATTTTCATGTTTAAGGCAGAGCCTGAGGTCCTGCCTGTTTCCCAGCCAGAGCTCACCTACAGGCAGAGGCACTGAGTGACACCTTCCCTGTTCACTGTAGCAGGGACCAGAGCAATGGCAGTTTCATGCTACACTTGCAGGGAGGGAAAGAGGGGGTATATGGTATAAACATTAACTATCTTCACAATCCTTCCCTGAGGCAGGAAAGTGGCTATCATCTCAATTTTAATATCCTCCTTTTTAAAAATCATTGAAGGAAAAAGATAATAAAGAACTGTGGGTGCTCCCACGCCAGAACTCCAAATGAAGAAATGCAAATGCTACATACTGATCCTATCTGTGCCTTTGTTCCCTCATCTGTGAAACAGCATTTGTTTACTTTAGTCAATAAGTAGTAAAAGTGTAGAAAAATAGACACCAGGAACAAACCACCTCGACATCCTTAGCAATCCAAACTATTATTAAAACCATAGTTTTCTGCAATATGAAAATAATTCGTGGAGTTTTGTTGGTTTCACAACGGATAGCCAATGTAGTCATTACTAGTTGTAATTGTTAATTAGTAACTAAATAGATAGGATCTGACGAGTGGAAGTAGTCAAACAATAAATAAAATACCTTATTTTAGGCTAAATCAGATAAATACAGTTTATTTTCTTCTTAACCATGAGCTTCCTAAGACTGAGTAACTGCTCCAGGCTATACTTATTAAGGACTCAAATGTGGATTACTGGCTAAGTATTAAGAAGTATTGAACTTGTGGATTCAACTTTCTTTCCCATGTTTCCTTCAGTAAAGTCAACCTAGTACCTCATAGTTTTCATTCTGCTTTACTTTTAATATATGAGTCCTTCTGTTCACTGCAAGAGTAACAAATAATACCCACAAACCAATTCTGTCTTTCACGTTGCAGGACAGGTGGTCCCTCTGTATATTCCCACACATTCCAAATATTTTAAGTGTTCCACATCTGTTGTCTACAACATTTTTAGTTCCCTGCAAGAACAGTAGGAGACAAAAACAAGAAGTTATATATAACATAGCAACTGACCTTGTATGCCACATGAGCTCTCTGTCATTTCAACAAGATTATAAATTTCAAAAAAGAGCTCAATCTTAATTTGTTATACTATACAGCTATCTTGCAGAGAAGATAACTTGAGAATTAACTTATGACAGCTGTAATAGCCCAGAAGATAAAGCTGAATCTAGAGATGATCTTCCCCCCCCCCGTATCTGCTGATCTACAGGGAAGTTTTAAAAATTAAAGAATTAAGGTGATTCACATTTTCTCACCCCACAAACCCCTCCATCTGCTTAAAATAATTAATCAAAACATCTGCCATGTATGTATAAGCAGTCTTGGTGGGATTTTTACAAGCATTTAGTGTTGGCCTACAGCAGGTATAGAAACATAAAATACTTTCTTTTCCCCTACAAGAATGAATCTAATCAATGTACTTTAAAAACATGCGGCTGCAAGTAATTCTCACAAATGAAACAGAGCCACTGGTCAAGATTTGAGGCCAGGAAATTCAAAGCCCTAATTGTACCTTAAGCAGTAAGCTACTTGTAGAAGGCAAAAGATAACTGCCTGGGCTGTGCTCGGGAGAGCTGGCGAGGGTTGGCATTTCTGCTCTCGCTCTCAGTGCTGCGAGATGGCAGCAGCTACCAGCAGCTGGGAGTCAGCTTTGCATCTCGGGCAGAAGCTGGCACGTCTCGCTGAACCAGCACTGCAGCTCCACTGGGCACTGCCTTGTTATGGACTGTACCAGGAGAGTGGCCACTGCTGCATGGCCAATGTCATTTCCAACAAGGTCATGACATTCCTTCAAGTACTTGGCCAGCACAACCACACAAGAGATTGTGACACTTGTCTTTGCTGCTTTCTGCCCAGCTGGCAGCACTTCAGTGCAGCTGGGTGTCAGGTCACAGCTGTACACAGTCCTGCAGCACTTCTCCCCAGCAGCAGAGCCTACTGATAGCTTCCTCATTCACTGCACTGGCTCCGCAAGGAACACCAAAGTTCATCGTCCTCATTTGCAGGCAGGCCTGTATCCTAATCCAGTGTGTCTAAAATAACTTTTGAAGTTCAAAATTAAGACACTGGTTGACAGCCCCACTCCAGAGGTAAACTGTGTCCTCCTGCACTAAAATTCATCTGTGTAAATTCATCTTTCCTGAGTTTGTGCCTGTAGAATTAACTCCTTGGCTTTAGACTTTCACCACCTTCTAGGCAAAGAACATTGCCTAGGACAGAAGTACCTTTTAATGTGGATAGTACGTTACATGAAAACCTCACCATAGGTAGGCTCTACATTGTACAGTTGGATTTTTGTGGAAAAAGGAAAGTAAGAGTGAGTTGTGAAAGACAAACACTACTCAAGACAACTGGAAGTTGGTCTAGGCACACAAAATTTTGAAAAACTGCAACTTGCATTGAAAAGCTGCCGTGTTCATATAAATGAAAGCTGATAACAAAAATTTGCAGGAGTGACCATGTCACACCATCCAAGCCTGGAAATAAACAGTCCTATTTGACACATAAAAATAGTATCACATGCCACGTGAAAAAAGCAGTACCCTGTTTTTTTACTTTCACCAAGGAATGGCTACTTGACTGATGACTATGCCAGTAGCACCCTGCAAGGACCGTTCCCTAAGTTGTGACACATTGTCGCCCTGGTTTTACAGGGCCCCATAAGTTGTAACACCGTAACTGTAGTTTCCCATACTTTTTCTGTAAACATGGTCCTTGTTTTTCTTAACCGGCCGGGATTGTTTTGCACTTGTGGAATTGTTTTTCATTCCTTTCCCTGGGGTGGAGAAAGATAATTGACCATGTCTTTGTCCTGTAAACCTTCAGGGGTGTTGACCCCTTTCACCAATCCATTATTGTCTTTAGAAACATATAAAAATAGGTAAATAAAGAAGGGCAGGGCNCTAGAAAGTTTCTTTAACTGACAAAAGGCTATAGGTGGCCTAGGTGAATTGAATGTGAGATTCAGAGTTAAACCACAATAGCACAGAGTCATCTCATAGAGCCTTACATCCAAACTCATACATGAAGTAAAATGTCAACAAAAAGCTGGAGGCCCAAATAATGTGGAAAGATTGATTTCCTCTGTAAAACACGGTTTGGGGAAGCAGAAAGATCTATTTATTATCTGCACATTTTCAAGACAGGAAAAAAGGACAAAAGCATATGCAGAATTTCTCTTTGAGTGTGCTGCATGATGAAATACAACTAGCCTGCCATCAAGGCACAGGAGACCTGGAAAGCACAAAGTGAGAGTAACACTGGATTTTCTTAGAAGAAAGCAGGTATTCTTTTCTGAAGGCAGTGCCCTCAGCCATTTTATAGAAGCTGGATGGATCTAGTTAGTGACAGTTTAGGTAGCCTAGTGTGGTATCGCTCAGATATGACATGAGTGTGCTCTACATATTCATTTCCCGTATACATTATATATTCAATAATTCTAAACTGAATAAGATTCTTCATATAATTCTATATTAATGCAATAACCATGATAAAAAGAAATCTAAAAAGATAAAAAGAAAGTAGTAGTTAGGAAAGTGCCTCCTGGATACTGTTGATCATCACAATACTCTATAACCTCCACTACTGTCAATGGGGGTGCACATGATGCGAGGCATCTTGCATTTTACTGTCTACTTAGGAAAGCTTTCAGCCAGAAATAAGCAGTGTCCAGATATCCTGGTACCTACTGGAGGCCAACCATTCTTGAAAGTTTCTTATGGTGGTTCTAAGAAATGTACCTTAGTTCTTCCAGCAAAGTAATGACTGGAAAAGATTTATGATTGCTCAAACTAGGTAACCAGACTATGCTGTTCTTTCCCTAATGTCTAACTTCTTTTTTTCAGGAAGGAAAACTCAAAACAATTTGTAAAAAATCCTGAATGAAAATGGATCACATGAAATTACATAACTGGTTCTG
>VZTZ01031653.1:0-31951 GCA_013400955.1 Drymodes brunneopygia
AGAGCATCTCTAGAGATGTTAACCTTCAACAAATAACTGCAGGAGCAAACCCTGGCCCTTTCCACCATGTAGGGACTGGCACGGCCAAGGATGGAGGACACGCTTATTTCCTATGAGAGCAATTGTGTTGGCACCTCCAGACCTGCAAGGTCCCATAACCTGAAGAAAAGACAGCCATTTTAGCAGGGGTTGAACTGTGCAGTCAGACAATGAAAATCCCACCAAATCATGGCATTTTTCAGTCTATAATCCCAGTGAGAACAGCAAATTGCTGGTAATCTGCAGAGAGATGAGTAGGAATGTATTCCATGAGTATGGAAACTGTACACTGAGATAAGTGTGAGGGTGAAAGCGATGGCTATAGCTACAGAGAAATAATAGAAACTAATAATAGAAAGGGAAATTTGGTGCATGACAGGTTGACCATCAACCAACAGTGTGCCCTTGCAGCCAGAAGGACCAATGGTATCCTGGGGTGCCTGGAGAAGAGCGTGGCCTGCAGGTTGTGGGAGGTGATCCTCCCTGTTTACTCTGCCCTTATTGTGAGGAAAGGGTTAAAACCAGAAGATCTGACAAAGAGGAGGAACAATTTTGTGCAAAGTGACCTTACTGCTGGGAATGCTATAAATGCTGGTGTGGGAAAACTGCACTTATTATGCCTAATGTGTTCATCCTCTGCCTGTTTTGAGAAGTAGAATTCCTGTGTAGAGATAACCCAGTCACAGACAGGTTTGAGCCTCCTGCTCGGAGAGGGAGAGAGATCATAAAAGCACAGCCTTGAGATAAACTGCACATGGTAAAGCCCTTTGATACATTCCCCCTGCTGCTGCCCACAAGGATGAACTAAGCTTGACAGAGCCTGCATCCCTGTGTGTCTCCTTTCTCTAGGATTAACTAAACCTAACAGAGCCCGTGTCCTCATGTATCTTTGCTGCCCAGCGTTCTAAGGGAGGTAGTGAAATAAATCTACTCTTTGCATTTCAGCTGTATTTTGGTGGTTGCCCTGGTTACCTGCATGTTTGGATTCACACAGCCCAAGTAAGGCCACCTCTGGGGTATTGGATTCAGCACTGGTCTTCACAGCTTGAGAAAGACAAGGAGCTACTGGAAAGGGTCCAGCAGAGGCCACAGAGATGAAGAGGGGTCTGTAGCTTCTCTCTTATGAGGAAAGACTGCAGGAACTGAGCCTTCTTCTCTGGAGAGGAGAAGACTGAGAGGGGATCTCATCAATGCGTATAAGTGTCTCAAAGGCAGGTGCCAAGAGAATGGTGCCAGACTCTTTGCTTGTGCCCAGCAATGGGATGAGGAGTAACTGCCATAAACTAAACCACAAGAAGTTGCTCCTCAACATAAAGGAGAACTTCTTTATATTGAGGGTGGTAGAGCACTGGAAGGTGGTGGAGTCCCCCTGTCTGGAGACACTCAAAACCAGCTGGACATGTTCCTGGGTAACCTGCAACAGGTGACCCTGCTTCTGCAGGGAGGTTGGACTAACTGATCTCCAGAGGTCTCTTCTAACCCTAACTGTTCTGTGATCCTGTGAAATCTCTTCGTGTGGGCATGAGTAATGTGCAAGGACACTTCTGTTTGCCTTGCCAAAGTCAAGTCAGCACAGAAAGAGCTTATCCTACTGCTAGTCTAACAAGTAAGTGGAGCATCTACACAAACCCAAAACAAACCAGACACTTAACAGAGCATTGAAATGAATTTCCAGCCTAGCATATGGTACAGGATATTGCTCAAATCACCCAGACCAAACATTTCTCTAGCTTGTGACCCTAAGACAAGGTTCTGGCACATCAGCAGGTAGACAATCCATCAAGCCACTGTACCACCTCAGGACAAATACCATCAAATGTTACTGTCAGTGATTACTAGTATTTGTAAGAGGACCAAGAAACATAAGCTGATAAAGATATCCCTGCTCCTAAAAGGAAAATTGAATATGAGGCTATACACAGTTCTGAGATTTTGATATGATGAGGTGAGAATCAGCAGAGCCTCAGAAAATCTAGTTATGGTGGAGCTGCTGAGCACAGCTCAACACAGCTGGGCCACTAGAAGAGGAAGCAGAAACCATCAGCATGTCATGGACTACAATACAGGTTGTACAAGTCTGAATAAATGATAGGGCTGTCCTGATCAAATATAAAAATGCTTCAGAGATGAATCCACACTCCTATGGCCATGCATGGAAGCATGAAAGAGAAATTTAGCCTCAGAAGTCTCAGCAATTTCTCCCTTCAGGTATAAGAAGAAATTTTATAAAGTGAATACAGACTTATTTGAAGTCTGTGGTGGCAGGAGCGTGACTGAGTGAAACTAGAGGATGGATAGATGAATCTCTCATGAACCATTATCATGGAATAGGATTAAGTATGCTAAGATTGAAATGTGAAGCCTAATCATTTGAAGCTGACAGCTTTAAAGTCTCACAAAACCCCAGTGTGATGCTGGGAAGAGGCCAGGACAAAACGATTTTTTTGTAACTGTAGGTGATGACTGCAGGTGGTCCACTCACAGTAAGATTAAAATTAATCAGGATCAAATGAGAATTGCCCACAGTATTTGCCTTTAAATACTGGAGAGCAGGATGAGGGCAGCGACAACCAAACCTCCTATAGCCAGATGAAAATCTAGGCAAAGGATTCGTTCTCAAATCATTGCAGATCAGTGATTTGTGAACTGCTGCACCAAGATCCTCTTTCAAAACTCAGCTGCTACATGACCTGGCTTCTTCGAAACAAAAATCCAAGCAGCAAAGTAGATATGGCTCCAGCTATCAAAGCAAAAAATGCAATGGCGACCTGGTGGGGCAGCCCCGCTTGAGCCTTATTGCTTAACTCAGTCTGGACAGCCAAGGTTATGCTTCTATTTTAGAATTAAAATGGAATGAAGAGAAGTCAGAGGCAGGAATCAGCAGGGAGGGAACATCAGCAAGGAACAATGAAGGGGGCAAGATTTTGCATTATGGAAATAATTAGGCACCTATATGCCTGGCCTTTTAGCATTTTGCAGAAGGCTGCTCTCCTTGCTTAGCAAGTGTTGACATCACTGAAAAATCCTGTAGGTTTCTTAGCCCACCTAACCACCTACCTTTCAAATAATTTTCTTTCTCTTTTCTTTCACTTTCTTCTTTTTACTTTTATTTTTCATCTAAAAACAGTCACAACTGTTGATATGGTGAGTTTGCTACTGTGTGCTCTATTTTAAATAGGTGCAGCTTTTTAATTTCTAAAAGCATTGAATGAGAGTTTATGTTTGATGTACAAATACATATGTTCAGGACATTTAAGTATGTAAGTTTCTCATAATTCGCATGTAATACCACCTGAAGTAAAGGGGAAAGTTTCCCTGATTTAGCTGCAATTCCTCATGTAAAAAGTTGAATATTCTGTTCATGGAAGGTCAACACCATAACCAGAAAGCAGAGATTCAATGTTAATTTTTAAAGATACTTCCAAGAAAAAGAATGAAAATTACACCTAAAAAGCTAAATTACAAGCCCTAGACGTGGGTTATGATGTTCTATTGCAGTACAAAGGAAGAGATTTTTTTTTTCCTGTGAATTAAAGAAAGGTTTGTATTATGCAAAACTCACTCGCTATCTGCCTAATCCCCTAGAGGGCAGTATGACCTAAAAATAAATTAAACTGAGCTAGGCAATTAGGATTTTCCAAAGGCTAGTTATGTTAAAAAGGATTACATTTCCTCCTTCCTCTGCCAAATTTTTTCAAAGGTACAAGAAATAGGGAGGTACTCAGAGTTCCCAAATTATATGAGAAAACCAATATGATAAGATTGGCAATATAATCCTATATTAATTTCTTTAGCTCATATAATGCATGTATTTAATTTTGCAAACTGTCAAAGCCAAGCGTGCTATACTTAAGCGTCCTCTCAGGTGGTTTCCTAAGAAGGGTTTTATGGCTTCGATTTTGGATGGTCTCATTTACCTGTGCTAGCCTTAAGGTTTTGTCTGCCTCTTCCATTGATCCAAAGGCTTGATCCAGAGCTATTCAAGCACAAGGGAGGTAGGGAGCAGTGGCTGATTAATCAGGCGCTCCCAGGATTTGGTGCTCTAAGGTAGTCCAAATGTTCATCACATTACTACAATCGCCCAGTCCTCCAGGCCCCTTTTGTTGTCTGAATGAGGGAGGGACCTGTGTCTTTATCAAAATGAGGAAGTCCATGTTCTGTAAGCATTGCTTTATATTACCTAGAGTATGAAAATCACAAAACACCTTTGTTCACCAAGCATGGTCTTCATTAATGGAAATAATGAAGAATAAGTTTAATCATGCATAGACTGTTTGTCTAATATAAATACAGCACCCATTACTTTCAGTCCCCATTCACTTCCCATCAGAAATAGAAAGAGCTCCACTTTCTGTTTAACCAAGGTTTGATTTCCTTGATTTTCTGAGTAGGGGGAATACACACACACCCCAATAGAGCATGTTTGGTACACACAACAGAGCATGTTTGGTACACACGACTTTGGTACACACAGCTTAGCTATAATTTAATTTAACAATCATAGAATACACTGAGTTGGATGGGACCCATCAGGATCATTGGGTCTAATTCCAGTCTCTACAAAAGACACTCCAAGAGTCACAGCGTGTGCCAGAGAGTGTTGTCCAAAAGCTTCTTGAACTCAGACAGGATTGGTGCTGCGACCACTTTCCTGAGGAGCCTCTTCTGGTGCCCAAACACACCCTTTGAGTAAAAAACCTTTTCCTGATACCTAACCTAAACCTCCCCTGACTCAGCTTCATACCCTCGTGAGAATGTTGAAGATTGCAACAAGGTCTCCATTCTCCTCTTCTCCAGGCTGAACAGACCAAATGACCTCAGCCACTCCTCATGTGGCTTCACCTCCAGAGCCTTCAACATCTTCGTGGCCCTTCTTTGGATGCTCTCTAAGAGGCTAATGTCTTTTTTACATTGTGGCACCCAAAACTGACCCCAGCACTTGGTGAGGCCACCCCAGTGCAGAGCAGAGCAGGACAATCCCCTCCCTTGCCTGGCTGGTGGTGCTGGGCCTGGTGCCCCTCTGGACAGGGTTGGTCCTCCTGGCTGCCAGGGCACTGCTGACTCAGATTCATCTTTTCATCTACCAGGACCTCCAGGTCCCTTTCTGCAGCGCTGCTCTCCAGCCTCTCATTCCCCAGTCCACAACAAAAATCAGGGTTGCCCCATTCCAAGTGCAGAAATCAGCACTCACCCTTGTTAAACTTCATTTAATTTGGTGATTGCCCAACACTCTAATTTGTTGAGGTCTCTCTGCAAGGTCTCTGGGCCCTTGAGAAAGTTGACAGCTCCTCCCAATTTAGTGTTGTTGGCAAACAGTATTCTTTTGAGTCCTGTGTCCGAGTAATTTATGAAGATATTGAAGTGCACAGGGCTGAAGATGGAGCCCTGTGGAACCTCTCTAGGGACAGTCACCAGCCTGATGTCACCCCATTCACTGTAACCCTTTGTGCCTGACCTGTGAGCCAGTTGCTCACCCATCCCATGATGTGTTTACCCAGCTGTGTGCTGGACATTTTGTCCAGAAGGATCCTGTGAGAGACAGTATCGAAAGCTTGACTGAAATCTGAAAGGATTACATCTACTGACTTTCCTAGATCAACTAGGTGGGTTACCCTTTCAGAGAAGGAAGTCAAGTTTGATAAGCAGGACAATAGAGGGGAAAAAAATCCAAATGAACATAAGAATTGTAAGCAGCCCCTAAAAAACACCTTCATCCTGCCAGAAATTACAATCTCTTGGTTCACCTGGACTCCATGATGTCTTTTTGTCAGTGTTTTGGCTGACAGTGAGCTTTCAAGGTCTGAAGGCTTTCTCCTGGAGATGACACCTCTGTTCAGCTGCTTCAAAAAATTGCAGAAAGTGTAGCCAGAGGAGCAGTAACAGGCATGACTTTTTAAAACAGCAGACCCCATTCAGTTAACAGCTCCACAGGAGCTTTTCCAGCCAGCTGAAAAACAAGCTGGAGAAGGAAGGATAATGGTCCAGGATGATTTGATTTGAAGCTAAATTGATGGAAAAGAAGGTGAAGAAACCTTCTAACAAAAAGGTGCTATCTAGGTGTGCACATTTTTATGCTGGTGTCATTGCAGAAAGTATTTTTTATGTACACTGGTCCCAGACATGCTTAAAGATGAATATGGAGATTCTTTGCATGAAGTAGAACAAAATAAATATGTGTGGGCAAATGAATAAAAACCCCCAGGGTTTGGTTGTAATTACCAAGGACAAGATTGATTAATTCAGTATTTTTGAACTACTTCACTTGGTCCTCTAATTCCAACAGCAAAATATGGTTTCAATCCTTTTATACCTCATACAGAAACACTCTGATATAATAGCTACGAGGTTTCTGGAATACCCTCTGCATGCAAAAAAGCATTTCTGAAGAAGTAGCTGATATAAAAAATTACTTATATTGCTGAGTGTGACTGTTGGATTTGATGACACGTTTTAGGTTAACTAGTTTACATTTCTTTTGAAGTGAATTTCCTAGCGACAATGTTTGCACTATTCACCTGCCTCATCAAGGCCTGTTTAGAATACAGTGCTTAATACAGTTTTTAACCCATTATAAAGCCATGCACAGATAATTTAAAATGATCATAACAACTAACAAACACGTAATCAAGGAGCTCTTAAAATGTATTAAAATTCAGGTCTCTCGCTATTAGCAAAACCTCTTCATTAACATATTAAGACAATGTTCATTTGATAATTAGCTTCTGTTTCCTTTGCGTCCTGGCAGTTAAATCCTTCCTACTCTTCCAGAGGGGGAAAGTTTATGCTTCTACAAGGTGTCTTTGATGAAGTTTAGGTTGCATCCTTACAATTTTTAATCAACTTCCATATTTCTTTCTTGTACTCTGTTTTGGAAATGCTGCAGATTAAAGCCCACTTCACGGTGAATGTGGGACTTCAGAACAAGGAAAATGATGGGCTCATTATCTCCTTTGGACTCATGCAACTCTAGTAACACAGGGATCAAGGGAATTTGGGTAAAAGCATTCTATGTGTACTCCCTCTGTGGTGTGCTTGTGCCCCGTGTAGAGCTCAGAACCTGGTAGAGGAGAAAAACTAACGTGTCAAAGCCCACAGACTGAGTGTAGTATCATTGCTCTCCATCCTTCTCTAATCACCATTTGCTCACTCCAAACAGGATTTTTCAAAGAGAAAAAAAAGGACTATTATTCAATCTAAAGAATGAGGCATTTGATTCCAGATTTTTTCTGATTTCAGATTTCAGCCATATCTGCTCAGATACCTCTGAGCTGTACATGCAGTGTTGCATATGTTGCCACTGCAGCAACAGCCAAAAGAATAGTTTATGTATAGTGAAGGAAGAGATCACGATTTATTCACATGAGAGTGCTCCAGCTCATGCCCTGGATGCATCCCTCACCCACCATCACGTCACCAGCTGTTTCCAGGGAAAGGTTCTCTTCTCATCCTCTCTCACAGATTTACAATGTACAGGTAGCCTGGCATTACTGAATCTATGAACTAGATCAGGCAGTTATAACTCTCTTATGTATTTAATTTGAATATGCTCTTAAGCCTAAAAATTATATACATGTTCTACTCTTTAAAAAAATAGTTACTTGATGCTTCAGGTATAAGCAGTAGGCTGGCAGAACAGTTTAGGAGGATCTTGCAAGGTGGCATGCCTGGGTTCTAAACAGAAATGGAATAAGTGCAGATGAACATTAAGTGATGCACATGAAACAATCCTATAATAACTTCACATATAATATTATGGGTTCAGAGATGACTTCTCAGGAATGAAAGTTTAAAACAGATGGTTATAAAAGGAAAATGCCATCTCAGTGCTTAGTAATGGAAACAATGTTAAAAATGCTGAGGAAGGGAAAAGAGAACAAACAGGAAAGAGTATAAAATCATATGTATCCTGAATACTATATACAGTTCTCTTTGCCCTTCTCAAAAAGGACATAGAAGAGGTCAGCATAGGTATGATTTTTTTATTCCCTACTCAGCCTGAAAAGTAATAACAGAGGGACAAAATATTGGAGGTCTATAAAGTCCTGAGTGCCAAGGAGATGGCAAATAGAAAGTGATGATTTTCCCTCTCCCAGTACAAGAGCAAGGAAGCACCCCATGACTTCAGCAGGTATGACATTATAAACAAAAAAAAAGAAGGTGGTTCTCCACACAATGTCATTAAGCAAAAGAACTTTTTATCAAAAATGTGTGCTAAAACTGCATTAATTCAGGAAAAGACTGGAAAAGTTCAAGTATCAGAAACTCATAAAATATTAAATACCCTATCTAGCTCAGGAGGCTTCTGAGCCACAGGTTGCTGGAGATTGGAATGTTGTTTTGGAGACACATCACTACATGGTTTTTTACCCCTTTTTTCTCCTTCATATATCTACTGTTGACCATTATAGGATATTGGCTAGATGGACCTTTGATCTGACTTAGCACTGAAGTTCCTATATTCTCAAAATCTTATATAAGATGAGATTCTGCTCCAGGGAAGCCCTTGCAGTAAGAATTTTGTCAGACATGCCCTCAGACAAATGACTATATCCATCTAACTTAATAGAAATTAAATGGGGCCACCAGAGAGAGGAAACTGCACCAACTGCCAGTCAATCATTTTCATTTTACTTTGTTCAGACCACTTTTTGTTACTGTTTCAGATACCTGCTGTAATGATGAAGAGATAGGGCAGTGTCACTGATGTGTTCTCACTACTGGTGATTTTTCATTATATTTTTGTTTCAATTTTTTGTTGTTAAATTACATGCACTTAATTTCAGAAAAACCACAAAATTACTTTTCATTTCCACTAGCACAGACACAGCCTGAAGTGAACAGGGAAGGGGCAGTATCTTTTCATATATGTGGACACAGAAGTTAGATGTCAAGCTGAGGTGTTAGATAATCAGTTTTTGCATCTTTTGTATCTTTTACCTTAGAAAGTACTCATCTCTGCCTTGATATCAAGGGCAGCTGGAGAAGAATATCCTTTTCAACCATCCATTTGTTTCTGAGATGTGTGGGAACAGCACTCACAGAAGACAACAACCAAGAAAACAGCATAAAAAATTAATTTAAAAAGGGAAAACAAAACCTTTAAGCTTATGACAAGTTCCCTTCCTTTTTTCTGGTACATCAAGTCCTAAGTGGAGATTTTCTTTCCTGTTCCACAAGGTTTCCCCAGTGTCTTGCTCTGGGACTGCCACAATTCTTGGGACATGGAAACAACCTTCCCTGGTGTGCTGTGGGGTCCCCTGGTCACCCACTCTGGCCCAGCCAGGCTGTCAAAGGAGGACTTGAATCATCACAGAAAACACTCTCACCATGGTGCCCATGAGAGCCCACTCTCTTCTCTCTCCCATCCTGAGCATCTATCACACAACTGTTTCTGTTCCTAAAGGAACATGGGCCTTGGACAAGAGGAATTGCATTAGGTGGCTCCTGGGTGTAGTGGAGGTGAATCCCTAAATGGAGGAAAGAACTTTGGGGAGGTGCTTTTTGAGGAAGCTGCAAAAACTCCAGGAGGTCTTTTCCTCCCATGGAATGCTGTCTGGCAGTGGCATTTGGGAAACCTACTGTTCATACCTTTTTATTTAACCAACTGGGTCCTGGTGGCCTGAATGAACGTGAGGTCATGACATAGAGGTCTGGAACCACTGCTATTGCCTTTGGAGACCAATTCAACTTCATCAGGTAGCAACCATCAGTGCTGAGGCACTCACAGTGTGTAACTGATAGAGCGAGGTTCAGGTAACGATCAGTAATTTCAACTGGCATTGAGAATGTAGTGGGAGAACAAAGATTTTCCTCCATCTGAAAATGCAACATGCTTGACCTTGGCACAAACAGAGCTTTGCCAGATGCTGTGATATATTTAACCTTCAGTTTCAGAGTTTCAAAAACTAAGTCTTGAGGTGTTGAAAGCCCTAAATGTTTTTTAATGGAAAGTGAGAGAAGACAGCAAATCAGCCACAGAGAAGGCTCTGCCGAAAATTGCAGCTGCATCACTGTGACTGGGTTAAAAAAAAAAATGTTTTTAAAACAGAAACTGCTGATATGGCTTTTGGTGAAGCCTCTGCAGCAGCTGTGATGGCTTTTAACTTTGAGTTTTCAGTGAGGAAAACATGATATTTCTTGCATTGTCATTATTATGAATAACACAGGCGGGTTTCAAAATGTGAGGCCAGGTTGAGGAGCAGATGTGAAGTGAGCTGTGCCTTGAACTGGACCAAATAGCAGGGGCTGAACAGTTTGCTGGGCGTGACAAGTACAGGGAACATAGAGGCTGTCAGTCCACAGCTCAGTTTAACTTCAACACACTGTGATGGTGGTGTTGGCTGGCACTCAGGATAATGTCTCTGAGCAGCTGCCTCTGAGGATGCCAAGGTACCACATGGTGAGAAGAAAGCACAGCAGTATGAACCAAATGTGAGAAGATGCCTGGGATCTCAGGGCGTGTACACCCCTTCCTTGCATGTGAGAACCTGTGCCCAGTGCCTCATGTGCTCTTCCTCACATGGCACAATTGCTCAGCCTCTTGTCACTCCCCACAGGAGATGGTGACTCTGGGGCACAGTATCCCATGAAATCCCTGTAAAAAGGGAGATTACCTCTTCCAAAGTGGACTCTCTTTTGTGCAAAAAAAGAGACAACGAAGTAGGTGGTGTCAAGCACCATGTCTCTTTAATAATATCTGCTCTTGGGAGAAAAGAGGGCTGAGAAATGTTTCTTCCAAAAGCTGACTGAAGACAAAATACCTTTATGAAAAGTGATGGTTTTGAGGAATGAACATTTTCAAAAATAAAGAAAAAATTTTCTAACTAGTTTTTCTTGAATTTCTCCTAAGGAGAAGGAAAGATTCTTGAAACTCATAGGTTGTTCATATTGATCTCTCAAGAAGACCCTGAGTTTTCACCCTGGGAACACAAACACTCCCAAGAGGGGACACTTCTATGCTTGAATACCTATTCTCTGTTTGACAGAGCTGGCAATAGTAATTTCTTTCATTGAATATGTAAGTTAGCAAGTGTTGCAATATGGGTATACTACTGGAAAATACAATTCAGTTTTTCAGAGATGGTAACCTTGAACCCATTCTGATTCCCTGCTAAGATTTATTATGTAAGTATGATTTGGGATTAATTCATGCATGAGCCAGGGATCATTCTCCAAGAAAAATGTTGTGCTTCTTCCACCTCTTTCAAATTCCCTTTGTTACTCCCCATGCAAAACTCCTAGACCTGGAGGCAGATGGTGGATGGAAGAAAGGATGTGGCCGTGTCAACAGTGCTTCATGCTAACAGCAAAGGGAAAGATGTGCCAGAGATTGGCAAATGCCAAGGACACACATCACCTACTGAAAAGTTGCAGAGGCAGCAAGTGTCCTTTGTCAGTTGTTCTGGGAATAGATGTTAATGCTTCCACTGCAGATCTGCTCTTTATTGGCAGCTTGTGCAAATAAGAGAATAGGTCTGTTGGAGCTGCAGTTCAGCCTGACTGGAGGAAAACGAGACATGGGGACCAGGTCTCTTTCCTGTTTGGAGGGCTCTGGAGGTAATTTTGTTCATTCCTGTATTTTTCGTCTGTAGGAATGGGAAAAGCAGAGCATCACTGAAGATCAATGGATATAATAGGAGACCACCAACTGACCGAAGCCAAGGCCCTGTCTCCAACTCAGAGCTGAGGCTTTGACACTAAATTAAGCATTATGCTGTGTAAGATGCTTGCATTTATTGTCTTTAGTCAGTATCTTTGTTTAGGCCAATTTTTTGGGAGGCTTTGAAGTGATCTCACCAGTGTCATGGTTTAACCTGTAGGCAGCTAGGCACCAATATAAGCTACCAAATACTGCACAGAATATCTGGCCTAATGGTGCCTTTGAACTTTTAAAAACTGAGTTTCTTGGAAACACAGGTGAAGGAAAGAAGAAAATTTAAGAGAAAAATTGTCTCCTTTAAAATTCTTCCTCACTGAACAGGGTAGGAATTCAGCTATAAGGTTTTGGGAGCCTTTGTTTCCTGTGCCCTGTGCTACATTTTGAACATGAACCTGAATAAAATTCCACTCGTGACTTTTTTCCCAGCACACTAGGGAACAATATGAGGCCAGGATAATGGCATCCACCACAGCTTTGTGAGCACTGCAGCCTCATGAATGTGTTGTGATCCTCTCCCCTACAAAGGGCTTTAGTTCAGGCTTAATGCATCCCTAAATGGAGGAAATTATGGAAAAAAATCTTTTAAAACTCATGATCTTATTTAATGATTTCACATAAAGCTGATGATAATGTAGTAGAACCAAAAACAATTATGTAAGACAATGTATTTCTTGTATGGATTATATTTCTCATATGGATTATGTTAGCTTGACTATGGAATTCTAAACTTAGTAGAAGACAAATAAGTTAGATGTATATGTGCACACAAATGTTCATTACCAGACTTCGAGTTTTACAATCCAAACTAGAGATGACAATGCATACACATACACAGAATGACAAAAAATGGCAACAGTAACCCCAAACAGCCATTTTTACAGAAAGAACCCCAAATGAGGTCAGGATTTGTTTACTGAAATGTAAGGATTGTGTAATTAAACACAAAAAACAGTGCTCCAGATTTTTCTCTGACAAGAAAGCAACGACCCCTAGACACTGATGTGTATCAAGAAATAGCATTTAACACTGTAGGAACATTAGTGTGTTTTCTTTTATTGCAAAGCCTATTTGAATCACTTTGTAAAGCTGATATCATGAACTAAACATACAGAGAAATAGATTCTTTTTTTGAGGAAAATAAAATTTATCTTCCTTCATATTAATACAAAGGATTTGAAAAACAACGTGTTCTGGCCTTAAGTATCAGACTTACATTTTGTCTTTTGTTATCACTTACAATAGCACTGCTGCTTGAATACCCAGCCATATCAAATGTAAGTTATTTGTATATCTCTATCCTCTCAGGAAATCTTGACCTTGAAATAGAATAAATATGTAACATGGGTATTGGGTTTGTGTGTTCATAGCTAACACCACCAGTGCTAAAAACCATAGACATTGAACAAAAACGTGCAGAAGATGAGATTGTGCAGTGCTATTTGACTCATTGTTGCAAAATGAGAAATTATGGTTTAAATGTTTTGCTGTCTTTGAATGACCCTTCATTTGTAATTGATTCAGCTCAACAGACTGCAATTCTCAAACCATCAAGATACAGAACTTATTTGTCCCATGTTTAAAGTATGCTTCAGTTAGTCTACCAAAGTCAAACTGTACAGGATAGGACCTGTTCTGTGTGAGTGCTTTGATAATGTGACATATTAACTTAGAGTCTGAGATGGCTGGTTATTTAGACTGAGATTTTAGAAGCAAATCGTATTTAGAGTTTGTTGACCAGCTCCATCAAAGGAAGTGGATTACACATAACCCAAAACCTATAAAGAAGTCCACAATGGGAAAATCAATGGAAATCCTTTGAATGACTACTTGAGGCAACTTTGAAAATTCCTTGTGAGTAGCCATACTTACAGACCAATAAGAAAGCAATCCTTGAGGTATGTGCATTGATAACCAAGGACATCATCAGCTGCAGCCAAACTGGTAAACCTTGAGGAATGGGATTTTTGCATGAAGACTTCAATGCCTGTGCTTCAGGAAGGCCACAGCACAGTCCTCTGATGGCAGGAGAGTGGGGTAAAAAAACTATGGTACGTGACATGGGCTCTCCCTTTTGCCAATAGCTCAGTGTGAAGCTGGGCCTGAGCCCTAAAGACATCAAAAAAACCAGACACCAACTTAGACCCATGAAAGGTGAAATAATCAAGGTTTGGAGTCAAGGCATCATATCACAATAAGTTGGACTCCTGAAAGATATAAAAAGTCTATTAAGATTGCTGCCTGTTGTCCCTCACAAAGAGGAAGACAATGTATAGGGAGGACTCAAGAGCTTTTTTCCTCTTCCCAGTCACACACAACTGACCCTGGGGACATATGCACTCTTGTAAGTATGTAAGTGTGAGAACATGGGCAAGTGAAGGCTGCATGAAAAGGAGCATGAGGAACAGAAGTCATTTTCTTTAAAGCAAATAATCACCCTTTCTTCTAAAAGGTCTAGAATTTTTCTTTGTACATTAATTTTCTTCAAGAGCAGTAACACATGAGTTATAAATGAGCTGTTGGCTGAAATAATAAACACTAATGTGACAAACTGGGAAAGGTATCTAGAGACCAAAGATAGGTCTGATTTTATTTAATATCTGCAGTGTGATTAGAGAAAAAATATTGGAAACACACTGGAGGCATTTGCAGAGGATTCTTCCCTGGGAGATGTTCCCATCCTTTGCTGGGGACATCATGTCATACAAGTGTACAACATGAAAGGATTAAAGGAGTCTTGGGAGATAAAGATAAAACTACAAGACTGATCTAGTTAAAAATGAAGGGTAGAAGGAAGGGAGGAAAGCCCAGAACAAGGCTACTCAAGGCACTTCAATTGCCCTCTATTGATGATGCATATTGATGATACAATAACAATGCTCACTGAAAATTGCTGTACAGCAAATACTTCTTTTGCTATGACTAATGAAATACTGTGACTTCTTACTGATGTATGAACAGCAGGAGGGCCATTTAAACTAGAAAAAAAACCATGCTAATTAAGTACAAACTCAGGAAAGGAATCTTGATTGTTAGTTTTGTGATTTTATTTAAAAGAATGGACAAGAAAAGGGCAGGGAGAATGGATACAAATTTTTCACAGAAATGCACTGTGCTCATGAAAGCTACATTTCTACTAGAGGGGGAAAAAAAGAAAACAAAAAAANTCTCATGAATGTAATTTCAAAAGCTACATTTCTACTAGAAGGGGAAAAAAAGAAAACAAAAAAATAAGGAAACTTTTAATAAAGGCATATGGAAAGATAGAGTGAGATTCATTCTTGAGGAAAGAGGTAGTGATGAGCAAGAAGAAAGGACCAAGGGGATTGCACTTATCTCCCTGGGCAGTTCCACTGTGAGAAAGTCAAAACTCTGCTGTGCCCCTCGGCAGTCATTGTAAGGATGCTGGTGTTGGCCAAAAGAACTAGATTCAACATACCTAATTGGCAATATCAGTGTGTAGATTTTTACTCAGAGACAACCACATAAACTACATTTCACAGTCTATACAGGGAAGCAAGTCTTTCTGCAGTGAGTCAACTCCTCATAGCATAGTTATGTACAAAAGGGCAAACAAGTGCATCTGTAGCACAAATGTGAGAGACAGACTATGCATGGCTAAAAGTGATGGAATAGCAAAATGTGTGAATAATAGCAGGATCTTGCAATAGAAAGAAAAAAAGTGTAAAATTAGAGGAGGGAGAAAAGCCCTCAGGGAATGCAATGAAAATCCCATCTGAGACAAAATAAAGCATAAGAGAAAGAATAATCAACCCTCCACTATTGAAGCTATGCTACTGGGTGTAAACCACACAACTGAGCCAGACATTTGGGTGACCATGTTTGTGCTGTCCCAAGCAGGGTCTGCTGTGCTTGGCTCTCATTGCCCCTGCTCCAGCCTGCATTTCATCTTCAGCAAAGCAACAGTCTGAAAGGCAGCCAAGGAAGAAGTGATCTGCTGTCTAACAGGCACAATGGGGAGCAGGCACTAGCCTTTGGGGCTAGTAATCTCATTCAGATTTCCACAGGAACCTTAGTCCTCTATTTTAATTAAAAAGAAGACAACCCAGTTATGTTGTCCACCTAGTTCTGCTATTTTGTGCAACTTACCCAGGGATAACATAATGAAATCTGATACTGTATTTTCCAGCAAATTTCTTGCTCATTAAAATTAAGTATTTGGGCAAGTGGAGATAGTAGAGTCCAGCTTGGTTTTCTCTTATTCACTATTCATCCATAAGTACACAGATAAATTAGGTAGTGACAGGAGACCATCAGAGCCACCAGAAGCAGTTGTTCAGGAGAGTTTCCTAGCCTGGGTTAGTGAAGAAAAGAAATGTTGCAAAACTAGGAGATGAGGAGAAATCCCACAAAATATCAAAGTTCCCAGCTAGCAGGAGGTTGCAAACAATAAACCAGTACTCTCTAAAAATTAACGTTGTCTGACAGATCATATATTTTGTCAGAAAGCTGTAAACAATCATAACAATAGGCTTTGCTTTGTGAAAAATAGCTTGTCCCTGACTTCTTACTTTTTTCTCAAGAGTTCCTGGAGTAACTACTGAAAGCGATACAGTTATATGCCAGGCACCCACCCTTTAGAAACTAACCTTGAAAGAAACATGAATATAGGTTATTTAAACATAAGAATCTTCCATCTCCCTCTCTCATACAATCACTTTGACAGGGATTTTGTCATGTAGGTGGACACAGGAGATGGGTTTTTTTGGATTCAAACACTCACGGAAAGCTAAATCCACACTGAATCGTGTCAGACAATGGAAAAGGCACATTTTCTCCCAGTGACCCATGAAAATCTTGTCTTGACAAACAACAACCAAAAGGAGTATTGTCTCTGTTTGCTACAAGTTGTATTTCATCAGGCTGCTGGCTGAGAGTCAGCCACACCATCTCCTCACCTGGGCATGTGCCTCTAGGGCAGTGTGAGAGGGACTATGAGCTGTTTATGACCAGTTTTCCTGTCTGAGGAGAGCTGAGTTGGAGTTTAGGTGAATGGGCACAAATAGCAGCTACCTCACCTGGAGTCAATACAAAAGCTATACATCAGATGTATAGATTGGAAATGCAAGGGGGATACCCTGTGGAGGAGTGGCTGCCAAAGAAACACATTGCAATGCTCCGCTGTCTCGCCAGCATGTCTCAGCACACAGACCTCCTAGGATGTCCCTTCCCCTGCATTGGGAATGGCTGGAGAGAAATCTCCATACTTTCTACTTTCCAGACCATTTAGAGACCCTTTGAGCAACTCATGCATTCATTGAGCAGCTGAAAGAAATCTGTGCCTCTAAAACGGCTTTTACTCATATGCGCCACTTTCTCCTTGATTCCTTTTCTCCATGGTTCATCAGTTCTGCAGGTTTCTTACAATGAGTGGACATGCCACTGGATTTGGAATAGAAACATGCTTGACAACTATGTGTCCTTCATGGTCATAAAATGGTCTTCTCCTGGACTCTTACTTGATCTCCTCAGCAATCTGGAAAAAAAAAAGAGAGAGAGAACACCCGTGCATGCAGATTACAAAGGAAGGAGGAGGCTTAGGAACAGAAAGTAACAGATGAAGGAAGAGACAATCAGAGAGAGAAGAAATTTGATTCACTGAGTTGCACTTAAAGCAAAACCAAAAAGAATGATTATGTCCCTGGTCACTACCAGGTCTCTACCCTTTCTCAGACCTGTGAGATCAGTAGAAGTTATGTATGCAAATAAAGACTGGAAGGTTTGAAAGTCCTTGCTAGTTATCAATTCAGATAACTAATCCAAAGAGAGACATTATAGTATACAAAGAATAATGCTCATCGTAAAAGTTGGTGGAAAACATTTCCTGTGGAAAAAAGAAGACAAGAGAAGATGTGTGCTTATGCATCTCTGGAACTGTTGACTTGAAAGTCAGAAACAAATTAATTTTATACTGTAATAGTAAATTTAAGCTTGCAGACATTTTATGATGGTTTATATTGTGTCTATGGGTTGTATTATCCACAGTATTCCACAATTCTCTGTTTAAAACTGACTGTACAGAATGGTCGAGTTCACTAAATAAAAGTATGATATGTAATGATTATCTGAAGGCTTTCTGATGCAATGACACAATGTGGCTGGATCAGACTCTGTACTGCTCAGAAGAGTTTTGTAGTCCTTCTGTATTATAAGGGTGTCTGTAAACAGAGATTAGCAGAATGTATCTATAGCTACTGCCTAAAATTTGGTTCAAGCTGTTTCCCAGCTACATTCATTTCCATCCCTCTGTCTTCTAATGTAAGAATCTAAGCTATGTTGGGCTTTGGATACAAACCTCCCTAACAGGTAAGAATGAAACCCTTCTCTGACAGGTAGCAAATGTGGACATTGATTGGCAAAGGCAGGTCAGACACTTCTCAGTGCCTGGAAAGCACTCATAACTTTCCTAATGCTAAATAAGACCCAGGAAGTCCTGCTGTGGTGACAACATGACTGATTTCCCATTCTCACCCTCATAAAACATGTACATGAGCACTAGTTATCCATACAAGAGGAGAACATTTGTGTCAACTACTTAGATTGTGTGATGGGGCAGACTTCTGTCAAATACTTGATGTTCAGGTGTACAGTTTGAGAGTTTTTTTCAACAACTTTCTGCTCCCCAGAAGGAAGCAGACTACTAGATTTTCACATAGGCATTTACCTGCTCAGAATTATTTTAAGAATTCAGATCAGTTAGGGTTTTTTTTAAATTTGAGATGATTGCAAACTGAAATTTCTCTCCCACAGAGGATTTTTATATTCCTCCTGAATTCAGACCATTTATCTAAACAACACAGGTTCTGGTCTGTCCCTGAAAAAACCTTGAAATCTGAGACTTTCTCTGCTTCTATATTGAAACAGAGAAAAGAAGATTTGTGGGAGAGAAAATTCAATTTTTTATTACATCAGATATTAATCAACAATACAACTGGGCAATGATATCCACCTAAGGCGCTGGAGGGCAGACAAAAATGTGGCAATCAACACCCCTAAGCAGTGGGGGTTTTTTAAGATTTGGTTTTACTTCTCATTATCCCACTCTGATTTGCTTGGTAATAAATTCAGTTAATTTCCCCAAGGTGAGTCTGTTTCGCCCATGAAAATAATGGATGAGTGATCCCTTCCTGTCCTTATCTCGACCCAAGAGCCTTTCATTTTATTTTTTCTCACCCCTAGCTAGATGAGGAGGATGGTGATGGAAGAGCTTTGGTGGCTACCTGGCATCCAGTCTGGGTCAGCCCATCACATAATGGTAGGAAATAAAATTTAAAATGAAAACATAGAAAGATCAACAAAACTAGGTGAAAGAAATCCAATGGGTGATTGAAATTCACCCCAGATATGATGCTTATTTGTAGGTTTGACTACATGGGCAATAATTCTGATTTTACAGTAACAGTCGCTGCATGTCCAAACCTTCTCCTCCAAACTTCTGGGCCACAGATTCCCCTGAGATGCTTGCCCTAATTTGTCTCCAAAACTACTTCTGCAACAGTTTATTCAAGGTCCATGAGAGTGAAGTACAGAGCCTTTTGTCTCCAGCTTCTCTCACAAAGCCCTACAGTGGGCCTCAGGTGGTGTGAAGTGTAAACATAAGGCTATCAAGGAAGGGAAATAGCCACCCTTGAAAGGTAACATGCAACAAGGCATTACACAAGTCAAAATTTCATGATGAGAAAAAGAACATAATTTCAGTGTTCAAAAGAACATAAACATTCAAATGGCCCTTTATTGAGAGAAGAATGGAAAACTGCTATGTTTGCCTTGTCATTTCCTTTCCTCCCCCAAAGCACATTGGATGTTGAATCGTGTTTGATTCAGCAAAGTTTACACCTACTGAACAGACTGCATCATTTATTAGGGAGCTTACACATTTATTCATCTACAGAAGAGATTTTGTGCTCCAGAGGAAGAGGTATTCTTTCCTTTCTCAATGCATTTTACGTAGATGTGTTTGAGAGCTTTTTCTGTGATCTTCTTAATATATGTGTATAGATGTATATGCTATGTTCTGCCATAGGATTTCTTCCTCCTTTTATAGCCATTTTATATAAATAGTATTGAATGCTGATTAAAAAACATCATGCACAAAAACATACTTCTTGTTTTAAAATCAGAGGTAAGAGGCACTGCCTTATTAGAAAAGGAAGAAATACAGAAAACTAAGCATGTCCATTTAGAAGAGGGATCAGAACTGAATCTTATCCTCTAAGTAGCCAAGAAAACAAATCATATAAGGATTCAGACCTCTGACCACCTCTGAAGGGGAAAGCTAATGGAAACAGCACCTCACTGGGGACATTACTGCATATCATCACCTAACAGTGACCCTGAGGGAAATGAAACTGAAGAGAAATGGAGCTGGATGCGAGGGAGGTGGAACTGTTCTCATTTCGGAATGCAGCAGAATAGTCTAATTGGATCTACAGCATGGCAAAATGAATAAATACCAGAGGAAAAATATTTTCAAGCTTTGTAAAGGAATGACATGCAGATTGAGAGAAAGGCAAAGTCCTGTATTTCTAGCCATTTTTGATAAATGCAGATACATAATGACTTAGTCAGAAAAGGAAAAATTAGAGAAGCCCAGCAATTGAAGGGGCTGCACATTCAGCAAAGTATTATGCCTTGCAAGGAACGGGCCATGAAGAGCTGAGCATCCAAAAATCCATTGAAAAGTTTCTACAGAAACCAAAATTTTGCAGATGTACTAACATTTCAGACACACCTTTTTCTCTTTTTTCTGAAGTGGTTGGTTGCTTTAATCCATAATTTTCCTGGGCATGAAGGTTCTACAGCCCATGCAATGCTGCTGGCACTCACACTGCTCTGTGTTACAAAGAAAGGTGCTCAGCTGTGAGTCTGGTACCTGTTTGCAAGCTGTCACACAGCCTCTGTCACCAAAGCCAGCTCTTGCCAGTACACTGCCAGTGCTGGGCAGCTGGGAAAGGGGGATAGGAGGAAGAGGAGGAAGTGCAGTGTGGCTGGGGAAAGATTAGGAAGCTGATGCTTGTCATCCTGGTGCTGGGGGAGGGCTGATGAGCAGCTGAGGAGCAGGAGGTGGTATGAGGTCTGGTACAAAGTCAGTGCTGGCAGACTAGTGCTGTCAGGAGCCCTGGCCACAGCTAATGCCAAGAGCTCCAGCTGCCATCCCTGACACCAGCAAGGGCTGCTGCAGCAAGCAGTACCCAAAGGAAGATCTGTTTGGAAACCCCTGCTTCATGCAATATGTATTTCCATTTGATGTTTCCAGGCTGAATTCAGGACCAAGTATTTTCATGGAAAAAGCACCAAAATTCTATAATGAAAAGCAAGTACTCTTTGACAGGTTTTGCAGTGCAAGCTTTAAATGCTGGAAGTACCAGAGACTCTTCCTACTGAATTCAAATGCAATCCTTATTTCTCCCTCGGGCAGAGTCCCGTCCCACAGGTGGCCACATGGCAGGGTGAACCCCTGTCTGCAGATGATGGCAGCATACATGTTCCTGAGGCACCACGGGCAGCCCTGCTTGCAGTCACACAAGGAGGGACTGTGGAGCTGCTGAGCTACCATGGTGGTTTTCCTCTCAAAATTTTTTTAGCTGCTCTGTAAGCAGTGCAGGCACAGGGACCACTGAGGACTTCATTTGTCTGCAGCACTGAGCTGCTCTGACTGTGCATATACTTTTAACCAGAAGTTCCGCCTCTCAGTCCAACATCAAACTGTGCTAGTTGTGCTACCAGTGAGGTTAGAGAGGCAATAAATGGATTTGCATCCCTTCATTAGTCAGAAAAGCTTTCTGGAAGGTGATTTGGACCCATCTATTGCCCATATGACCATGGGCTACATCTTTTCCTCCTATAACAGGTCATAATAGACTCTCACCCCAAAACTTGTGATATTCACAGAGTGTTTTGAGCTCACACAGACGAGATGGGATGGAAGGCTCACTTTTGTTCACCTATGAAACTTGTATCTTGCAACTGGACAAACCTGAGATGCTCTCTCTACTGTCTGGTCCCTTTCCAGGACATATAGAACCTGAAGCTGGCACCTCTGTGTAGTGGCAGAGCTGGCATGCTAGTTTTGTATGTAGGTGGCAAAATGACTTCCTCCTTAGTCCTGTGTTAAGTGTTTGCTGGATGAGTTTGACTCCACAGACTCAAGGACAGCCAGCTCAGGTTGTTTCCTCCAACACTAATACGTAAACAGGTTACTCACTTGGTTTTTTTCAGTTAATGTTATTCAGAGAGAGTAAAATGCTGTAGAGCATTCATTCTGGTTCCAGTTGTGGAAATGGAGCATGTATAATTACCAATGTGGGTAGCAGTCCATCTTGTAGCCTTACTTATGCCAGTGAAGGATATTATCTCATTATATCAGCTTAGCAGTCTTCTTTCCCTGGAATTCAAAATAAGGCAAGGCTCATAAAGGAATGATAAAACAACTAATTATATGGGACATTATTTTAAAAACTGAATAGTAGTCAAAATCCATTAATGGACTATTTTACATGATTAAACTACTTCCAAGAAAGTATCTAGGCTTTTTCAGCATAAACATTTCTACATTGAAAATGTAACTTGAACCTAATTCTATGGTCAGCTATTTTTTGAGTAAGTATAATACGTGCTTTCATTTATGACAGGGCAAAGATGAGTGAAATTTTTAACTTCATTATGTCTATCATCCAAAGTAGTTTAGAAGATAGTCCTGCTACATGGAGACTCTTCTGTACTACAATGCTAATAATGACTAATGTCTGGGAAAACAGAAAATAGAGCTGGTAGCAAGGACTTGTTTTAGCATATGTTTTAGGATTTCTATTTGAATAGAAAGTGGTGTTCTTATTCAAAGATAAAATACTTCTGGTCCTTCAAAAATTTGTTGGGTGCATTTTTTAGGTTACAATACAAAGAAGCTTTGGTTTTGCTTCCCAACTCTTGGTCCTTCAACCCGACTGAACCTCATGCTGAACTACTTTCTTTCCTTCTTGCTGGTCAACTCCAGGAAGAAAGGTTCTGCAAGGCTGAGCCCATCTTTTGTTAAATCTGGAAAACCTTTCAAAAAACACTTGGTTCAAAGTGGAACTGTGCTACCTGTCTTCTAGAAGTATGGGAGCCAAAGAATCCTGCCAATGGGTAACCAAAGGGAAGAGAGGTTGCTGCTGGGACACAGCAAAGGAAGACATGGACATCAGTCGTTTACAGTAAGAGCCAGCTCACTTAGGAAAAGTTCTGTTTTTCACATAGCTGCAGGGGTGAGAGTTCCCTTCCCAATTGTCATTTCTTTTTTGGGTTACTGGTTCTTCTTGGGAGAAGGAAAAGGTGAAACATTTTGATAAACCTATTGCTTCACCTTCCTTGGTAAGAACACATCCTATATTTTACACTGTGCAATTCGTATAACCAAACGTATTTGGCAGAGTGAAAATTACAGAGCAAAGATATGGGATGCATGCAGTTACAGAAAAACACAGATGCCCATTCCTCCCAGCAGTAATTTGGTGTTGTAAATAGCTGTAACTCACTATCTCCCATTTCCATTTCTTGTATAAAATACAGGAACTCTGCTATGTATGACAATACAGGTGCCTCTGGTGCTGGACTGATCAAGCCACATACACTGCTTTTAGAGCAGACTCTTGGAAAGATGGAGTATTGCAGGATAGTCCTGCTGATGGAACCTGATCTGGTTCAAGATGCCTGACCTGTAGACTTAGAGATGATGGGAGCTTGTCAGAGTTGTCAGATTCTCGGCACAGGTTTCATGGCTCAAGAAGAGCCTTTTCTGACATGCATGCTGCCATGTATGACATGTATCCATCGGACCTACCAGTAAACTTTTGAGACCCTATTTATAGCCGGAAATGCTTGAAAGGCTGGTATTTGAAACTGAACTAGCTGAAACTGGTAACTGTACTGAACCCTTTCCTGGCAAGAGGAATGCACTGTTAAATCAGCACCCTGGGCCATATACATAAGTCAGTAACTGGTTAACAAAACCCAGCCCCAGAAACAATGCTGCAGAGTATATAGCCTTGTTATTGGGTTTGGTAGCAGGACCAATAAAGTTCATTCTTGAGTTTAGTTACAAATGGCTTCCTTTGTGCTGCAACTTTTTACATCAGCTTTTAACTGGACCTACCAGTTGTACTAGCCAGACTGAGGGCATGATCTTCCCAGAGACTGGTTCCCATGAAATGAAAAATGGGCTTCTGAAACATCCCTAGGTTTGCCCTTGGGCTTCTGAAATGGACCTCTTTGCTTAGGAGATTTCTGTGTCCTCTCTTCCAGAAAATGAACAGAAGAAAACCAAGGCAGAGTGAATATTGATTGGGGGTTTTTTGTTTGTTTATTTGGTTGGTTGGTTGGTTGTTGAGTTTTTTAAGACTTGGGAAATGGTGATTTTTAAGGCTCACATGACAAATAAACAAATCACCTACCACTCTGAGTGGGCAGTTGGGTCACTCTGGCCCCACCAGGCCAGCTCACTGACTCATGTCAGCTCTACCTCTGAGGGCTTCAGCCCTGGATGGCACTTGCATCTTCACTTCCCACACTCAGAGAAGAGCGTGGGGCAATTGGGCTGCTCCTACAGAGCAGGGACTGAGAGCACCCCTCATGGGATGGATTCATGGGCTACAAGCTCAGGAGGTAGGAAGCAGCTAGGGAAGAGGCAGAGCCACCCCCAAAAGGCAGTTTTTGAGTGAGAATCTTTTGTGTATATGACCATCAACCAGCAAGAGCACAATTTGACATGCTCTAAAGCAAGCTCTTGGAACAGGCACAAATTATTAAACAGTTCCTCTTGATCAGGGAACAGGCAAATTTCACCTTCCCAGCGAGGGGGAAGAATCTTGCTCAGAGGCAGAGCTACCTCTGTGGGAAGGGGTTGAGGAGGAGCTGCAGCAACAGTAAAACTAGTCCTTCCCTCTAGATTCGGAGGAACACACAGTGAAAATGGATGAAAATCCGTCCCAAGGGCAACCGAGCAAATTCCCTTCCTACTTCCTCATTTATATGATTTTGCCTTGGGTAGGGTGAAATTTCAACAGCAACGGCAGCAAGTCTACAGGCCCAGGTGAGCGCCAGCCCTGGCGGCCCGGGCCCGGCGCTGCGCTGCGCTTTCCCCGGCGGCCAGCGGNCTAGGGTGAAATTTCAACAGCATGGATATCCGGCGCTGCGTTGCGCTTTCCCCGGCGGCCAGCGGAGGGAGGCTGCTGCAGGTCCCTTCCGCCCGGGGGACCGCGGGCTCCGGGCCCGGGACGTGTCTCCGCACGGGTGGCAACGTGTGCAGCGCCCCAGTCTGCTCGGATGGCCCCCGGCCAGGTAAAAAAGCCAAGGGTACAATGGGTCAGATGGCAGCTTCCTTCCGATTTAAAGCCACTGGGGGAGCTCAGGTCAAGCCACACACTGGGGGACAGGGGAAAGGCAGAAAAGAATTTGAGGGCAACAACTAGAGCACTCAGTCACTCCGAAATCAGTGACAACAGGGCATCCGCCGACAGATCCGTCTGAAGCCGCGCCGTTTGCGTGGGTCCCCGGGCTGCCGTGGTCATACACTGGGTGCGTCGGCCCTCGGCTGGGTGGCCCTGCTGGGCACCCAGGGGCAACGAGGAAGGGCCGGGATTCCTATCAGCCCTCCTGTGACTTGCCCTCGAGTTTTGCTGTGAAAACAAAAGCAAAACAAACAATCCCATTCTCCCCGGCACGAAAATAAAGCTCGGGCACCACACGGGCTGGTCGGAAGGACACCATTGGCGCTTTTAAATGAGATATCTTTGCAACCGCTAGCCCTTCCCCGAGCCAGCGGGGAGCCGCCCGTATCCCTGGAAGCGAGACGTAGCGGGGAACAAAAGGCAAACTCCGAAGTGACATTGAAAATAAAAGGGAGCTTTGGTTACCCCCAGGGTAAGGTCGAGGGGGAAAGGTCGCCTGTCCACCAGCGCGCATACACCCGGCGGGCGCGGGGGAGCGNCCCCGCCCCGCAGCACGCACAGGGCAGGCTGCAGATCCCCGAGGCCCTCGGCGGGGCAGTCCGGAGGCACGGGGAGGGCTTCGAAACCAAACCAGGGGGCAGCGAGCAACGAGACCCCGCGCCGCCCGCCGCCGCCAGCCACTCTGAAACAGAAAAGGTCTGCGGTAAATCAAACTGCAGGGGCTGACCCCCAGCCCCCTCCTCCACTCTGCACCCACAGGCACGTCCATGTCCGTCGTCTCCGCGTCCAACCCCACTCGGGAGCCGAGAGCCCCTTTTCCAGGCGCCGGCGCGGCCGCGGGCCTGGGCGAGGGGAGGGGAAGGGAGGGCGGCGAGGTGACCCACTTAAAAGCTGAGTTCCTTTTTGAAACACTTAAGATACGGCAGGGTTGAGGACTGTGAATGTATGCGTAAATATATACTCATGCATACCCACTGCCGGAGGTATGCACCCCCACGCTTGGATGTGTGTCTGTAGGCATGCCTGGGAACACACACAAAAGCGCATAACTCCTGAGATAGATAATGCAATATACTAGTAGCTATACCTAAAAGTAGATAAATAGATAGATTCTGTTGGTAGATATATACCTATTAAAAGTAATTTTATATGAATTTCTGTCTAAAAAAAAGTGCTTATATTTTTAACTATCTCTGCAGGCAAACTTTTCCCAAATTGTCTCAACAACCACCTTCAAGTAATCATCCGCATAATCACCTCTGTCTTGGGTGTATCAAAAACGCTTCAGGGCAACAATAAGTCCTGTATGTGTGTACTGGCACTGTTGCAGCAGTGACAGTCTACTGACGCTAAGAAAGCCAGATGCGGAGGGCGTATATTAACTGCTGATAATATCGGACGAGGCGGTCAGACGGTAGCTCGCACATCGGGGCGAGTGCTGCTGCTATCCACCCGAAACTACCGAGGTACCCACGCNCAAGGAAAGGACGGGGAGGGTGTAGAGGACTAGGGCAGGAGGGCTCAGCCGTGCTCCAGCAGCTGGGGAAGGAGGCAAAAGAGGTGAGCGGAGGCAACGCTGCCCTCGCTCGCACAGAGCTTTGTGAGTGGGGCCGCCTGGGACCGGTGGCGAAGGGGCCCCGAGAACCCCCAGCTGCGAGATGCTCCACGCCCTGGGCAGCTGGAGGAGCAACTGTGCGTGCGCTGCGGAGGGGTGAGGATTTTCGCTTTAGCCTTTGGTGGTCTCGCTGGTTGCCTTAGGTTCGCACGCCAGGGGGAGAGGTTTCTATCGGTGTATTGAGGGGTTTCTCCCACCCGAACGAGATAACCAGGGCAGGGGGGCTTTCCCACGGCGAGGAATTGTCCCCATGAGCCACAACAGGCGTTTCCCCACACACACACCCAGAGCGCTCCATGCCTAGGTAGCGCTCGCAGGGTGCGTCTCTGAGAGGACTCCTGCCTTCTTACACGCCCAAGCATGTGCTTTCCAGTCGGGGAGCGGCTCCCAGCGCCCTGCCCGCGGCCGGCACAGACACAAGTCCGCCCTACCCGATCACTACGGAAACCTCCGCTCCCGGTGTAGATGTGCTGGGCACATCTTCCATTCTGAGGAGCATGGGGAAACAGAGGGTGTATTACACCGACATGCCCAAGCAATCAGTTGAAGTTCCTAAGAGCTCGCTCAGGGTGGGTCGAGAGGGGACAGTTGCTGCAAGCTGCCTCGGTGGTGCCATTTTACCAGGTGATCATTTGCATCTCTCTATAGATGTGTTAGGCTTATACTGATGACCAGAAGCGAAGAAGAAGCTCTGTCACAGATCTGCTCTTGCCACCTCTAGCTCAGACCTCTCTAGGAGCGGCTGTCCCCGCCGCAGAGCGCTGCCCCGTACGGCTGCGGGCAGGGCAACGGACAGGGCAGCGGGCAGGGCCGCCTCTCCGGCCCTGGGAGCGGGGCAGGCTGGGCTGGGCAGGGGGTGCAGCCAGACGTGCACCCCTGAACTGACCCAGAGGGAGCACGGAGCGCCTCATGGCTTTGTATCAAAAAGTTACACCTAGAAAGCGTCTTTCTTGCTGAGAAAGAATTTGCGTGCTGTTTGCGTGGGACCCTTACCCTCTGCCCTCCGAGCCCTCCGAGCTCTGGCTGGCCGAACATATTTGATTCCCCTTGGGGAGGCACAGCAGCTCGTATAAAAAAGACATTATTGTCTTTGGAGAGCCCTGTGCGCACTTTCAAAAGCTGATCCTTGAGTTCCCAGCCCCCGCAATCCAGTTGATGAGGAAACGCTCTGCGGTCTTGGTGGCACCGTTTCCATTGGGATTAGCACCATTTGATTGACAAAGTCTCCCATTCTTCCACCTCTCGAGTGTTATCAAAAGGATTGTGTGGGGTCAGAAGCTATTGAAGGGACGTCCGTGTAGCCACATTTCTGCAAACACGGGGTGAAAACCGTGCCTTTCTCATGAAAATGTTTCCACCAGGCAAGACGCATCTCATCTTCCTTGCTCTCCTCCTTAGCATTTCTCTTTAACTCGAGTGTTTTACTAAGCAGCATCACCAGGTAAACGCACATATCGCTAAAGGCAGCCGAAGCAGGACCTTGTCGGGACGGCCACCCTCCCCGGAAGCTGGGAGCAGCCATCTCTGGCAAGACGAAACTCCGGTGGAGGGTTTGACAGAAAAGGGAGAGCGAAGGGACACGGCACCAGCGAAGAAGTTTTCTCGCCCCTTGTCCACGGTGTGACTCGCCCCATTATAGCTCACTTGGGGCGGGAAAGCAGGTGCAGAGGCTGACCTCTTTCCTTTACACCGTGCCGATCTAGCCGGGCTAAAAAGTAGCCAGACGTAGCCGTGCCTGTACGAACGCCAGTGTACTCCTAACTCAGCGGTCAGACCTGCACAAGGAGTTTCACCCGCTTCCCAGCAAAGGTGAACGAAGCGCTCTCGCGTTAGCTTCCCTCCACCAGACCCCGCGCAGAGCCAAGGCCCTTCTGGCTCGGGATAATCTAACCGAGCAATGTTTCGGAGGCGATTTAACCTGCGCTCATTCGAGTGAGAGAATAAATAAGCTCTGGCAGGCGCAGCCGGCGGCCGAAGGGTGGCTCGAGTGGCGCTCCGGGGCCGGTGCAGGGCTGCGGGGAGTCTCGCCCGCTGTGTGTCCAGCGCCTCGCTCCCCGCTCCCGCCGGAGCTGCTGCTGTGGCCTACCCAGCTGCCCCATCTCGCACTCTACGGATGGGAACCGAGTCGCTGTTCCTGCCCCGCAAATTGGGCAGCCACTTGCCGCCTTTCCTCTCTGATTAAAGCCGACCAAGCCGTCGTTTTTGTGGATCCTGCAGTATTTAATTTTCTTTCCCTTCCATCCACCCCCTTATTTTTAAGGCTCATGAAACAGGCAAGGGAATGGTGTGTCTGAGAAATTCGGGAGGGAAAAAAGCAACCACAAACCCCAAATAATCAAACCACTAAGGCAAGGTCGAGTCGCTCTCTGTGTAGGAACAAAACCAAAGACCACACTGAAAAACACGCGCAGAATGGGAAAAAAAACGGGGCCGGGGCGGGGGGTAAAGAAATGTTCCAGAGATCTGGAAAGACAAGATTTTAAAGACAAGGTTTTAAAAGAAAAGAGGAAAAAGAAGAGGTAAAAGCCAAACGCCTTTCTAGCCCAAAGTCGTCCTTGCCTGCCTTTGGTGACCCAGCAGACTCGCAACCAGCCCACTTCGGGATATTCAGCCTTGAGGGAGCTAGTGCCGAAAGAAGCAGCTGAGATGATGTAAGAGAGCTGGAGGCCTGATTGAAGGAAAGTTCCCCCGATTATATTTGTGTGGAAAAGCTCACCTCTTGCAGAGCTCTAAAGTGTAATCAAGACTGAGGCTTACACTTGAAGGATGTTAACTCTCATACGGGAACCTACTTTCTCCTAAACGGTTTCTTGCCTAGTGAATGAGAGCCTCCCAATTGAAGCAAAATGATCCTTATGTACTAATATCAAGCACAGCCACAAAGCGACCGGCTATTTATGCTGCCACTTTAGACAAAGATATGTAGTTATTCCCGGGTAGCAAGTGCACTTTTGCATTTTTAAGCACGAACCAGCCGAGCACAAACATATTTACAAGTGCAATTACTAAATAGTTACTTGACACTTCAAAGTCCCAGGGTTAACTGTACCTTCGCTGTAATTTTCTTAATATTCAGGTAATCGCTGTATTCAGTTGTGTTTGCCAGGGCCGTAGGCCGGGGTGTGAAACACTCAAGGGAGGTTTCTCTCCTCCGACCGGATCACCCCGAAATATAAACTTTGGAGACACTAGGCGCTGGAAGATTTCTTCAAAGACCCGAGTGACATTAGCTACTGACTGCCTGTACGTGTGCGCATGGCTGAGAATGGATCGCTTTTGTTTTCACACCGGATCCGAGAACATATCAGAAAGTGCCAGAAATTGCAGTTTATTAGAAACTACAGGGAATTCATTGGCAAGGTCGTGTAGCAGATGACCGGAGAGGTCTTCTCCATCCAGCTCCCGTGCTGTATAAATAACCTTAGAAAGCAGCTCCAGCTTCAGAGGGACCACGAGAGACTGTGAGAGTCTTTGCCGTTGAGAATAACAAGCGACATTTTGCGCTAACCTATTTTTCATCGGTTTCTCGCCCCAGGCAATTAAATTACTGCTTGATTTTGCAAACTTGCGTCTTCCACCCCTCTCTGAGATACTAAAAAAAAAGCAACCTAGTTGAAAGGAATTTATGGGTTTAGGGAGAGAAACGATCCTTGCACTGAGTGTCTTAGGAGACATAGAGAGCGTTCCCGAGATGCGGAACCCCAAGCGCTTGTTCCGCCCCAGCCGGCTGGGGCAACTGACAAGCCAGTGCGGGGAGTGCGGGGCACAGGGATCTGTGGCCCGGAGAGAAAGATCTGCCCTCCGGAGAGATGTCCTCCCGGTGGCGGGGCTCCTTTCGGACCAAACTTAGTGGGGGAAGAGGGAGATTCTGTCCTTTAGCTTACTGGCATTCCACCCCGTTTCCCCAGCTCTCACAAAGGCTGGGCTGACAGCCTTGCCACCCGGGAGCTGTTTTTAAATCCTTTCACCCAGTCAAATGGTGGTCTTTTTGCTTTGCCTTCCATTTCCCGTCCACGATATTGCCACCCCCGAGGGAAAAAAAAAAGAGTTGTGCTCACGGGGTCTTTCTTTCTTTTTTTTTCCTCTCTCTCTCTCGTCCTCTCTGTGTCTCTCTTTTTTTTTTTTCCTAAAGACATAAAAAAAAATTCTGACAAGTAAAATTTAAAGGTGTTTACCTTGTCATCAGCATGTAAGCTAATTATCTTGGGCAAGATGTAGGCTTCTATTGTCTTGTTGCTTTAGTGCCTATGCCCCGCCTCTGGTGGCAGCCTAAAACCTGGCGTCTGGCTAAAACAAACGAAAGGCAGCCCTGAGCCTCCACTCAATCCAATTAAGGCGGACTTCGTCCACTCGGTTACGTGTACATCCAACAAGATCGGCGTTAAGGCAACACCAGAATATTTGGCAAAAAAAAAAAAAAAAAAAAAAAAAGATTCCCCCCCTCCTTTTTTTTTTTTTTCCCCAGCCGCCGAATCATGTCGATGAGCCCAAAGCATACGACTCCTTTCTCAGTGTCTGACATCTTGAGTCCTTTGGAGGAAAGCTACAAGAAAGTGGGCATGGAGGGCAGTAACTTGGGGGCTCCCCTGTCAGCCTACAGACAGTCTCAGGTTTCTCAGCCGGCCATGCAGCAGCACCCCATGGGCCACAACGGAACAGTGACTGCCGCCTACCATATGACAGCGGCAGGGGTCCCCCAGCTCTCCCATGCTACGATGGGGGGCTATTGCAATGGGAACCTGGGCAACATGAGCGAGCTGCCGCCTTACCAGGACACCATGAGGAACAGCGCTTCGGCGACAGGATGGTACGGCACCAACCCGGATCCCCGCTTTTCCTCAAGTAAGTCAGCCCGGGGCTGGGTGGCCGGCGGGGGCTTGTCACGCAACTGCCCCAACACACCGCGGGCAGAAGGCACGGGGGGTCCGCGACAGGGCAAAAGTCGGTCTCGATCCCAGACGCGCTCCTCAAACCCCAAATTCCTCCTCCTCCTCCTGCCCGAGTATCGTGCCCGGTCCTTCCACCCCGGCTGGTTGCACGCGGCTGCTTTTGCGGGGCAAGGGGGTTGGAAGCCCCGCTGTGGCGGGGAGCGGGAGCTTGGCTCTCGCCGTCCGGCGGGGCGGGAGAGTGGCGGCCCGGGGGCCCAAAGTGAGCCGGCGGTGCCCGTCTGCCTGCGCGCCGCCCGGCACCGGGCGG
>VZTZ01031653.1:32202-42391 GCA_013400955.1 Drymodes brunneopygia
GGGGGCAGGCGGCGGCGGGAGCTGCCAGAGCGCGGGGCCCCACTCGGGCCGGGCCGGGCCAAGCCGAGCCGCCTAAAACGTGCCGCCTTCTCCCTTGCAGTCTCCCGCTTCATGGCGCCGTCCTCGGGCATGAACATGGGAGGCATGGGCAGCCTCGGCTCCCTGGGAGACGTGAGCAAGAGCATGGCCCCTCTCCAGAGCACGCCGCGGAGGAAACGGAGGGTCCTTTTTTCGCAGGCCCAGGTTTACGAGCTGGAGAGACGTTTCAAGCAACAAAAATACCTCTCCGCCCCGGAGAGGGAACATTTAGCCAGCATGATACATCTCACCCCGACTCAGGTCAAAATCTGGTTCCAGAATCACCGGTACAAGATGAAACGCCAGGCCAAAGACAAGGCTGCGCAGCAGCAGATGCAACAGGAGAACGGCTCCTGCCAGCAGCAGCAGTCTCCCAGAAGGGTGGCGGTGCCAGTGCTTGTGAAGGATGGCAAGCCCTGCCAAGCAGGCTCCAACACACCCACAGCAGCTATCCAGAGCCATCAGCAGCAGGCAGCTACAACGATCACAGTGGCTACCAATGGCAACAGCCTCGGACAGCATCAGAGCCACCAGACAAACAGTGCGGGGCAGTCTCCAGACATGGGACAGCACTCGGCCAGCCCTTCCTCTCTGCAGAGCCAAGTCTCCAGTTTGTCTCACCTAAACTCTTCTACTTCTGACTATGGCACTGCCATGTCTTGCTCCACCTTGCTATACGGTAGGACCTGGTAAAAGGATTTAAAAAAGAAAAAGGAAAAAAAAAGGCAGAAAGAAAAAAGAAAAAAAAAAGCTCAGATTTTCCCAATTACACAAATCTCTATCCTCTCCAAACTACTGTGTGCTTTTCTTCTTCTTCTTTTTCATTTTTTTTAAATGCTCTTCTCGATTTCCCCCGTTTTATTGAGTGGTCTCTGCGGACCTCTAAGAGAGAGACACTTTTTTGTTCCGTTTTGTTGTTACTGTTGATGGTTTTGGGTCTTTCTGTTTTTTCTCCCCCAAAGTTGTCCTATGGGGTGTATAAAAATATTCTGACTAATAACCATGGAGCAGTCTGCAGAAAGGGGACCATCTTTAGGCATGGTCTGAAGACTTGGATATCAGATGTACACTTTGCCAGCGTCTAGAACTTGCATGTAAATACAGAGATTTTGGGGGATGGGGTGGTTTTCCCCCCAAAAAACGCATTCGCGTCACCCAGACACAAGAAGCAGCTTCCCCCTCCCCGGTCTCTCCCAGCCCGCCGCCAGGGCCAGCGGATGGAGACGTGGAGTCATCAAAGGCTTGGCTTTTATTTTCCTCCTTACGTTTGATGTGAACCTGTAGCTGTATAATGCTGTCAAAAGTTGGACTAAACCCATAGTTTTTAGTAGCCTGTATATTTTGTTGTAAAAAGAAGAGGAAAAAAATACAATCAACCAAACCAACCCCCACCTTTTTTATGGACACTGATCACCCCGTCGTAAATCCTCTGGCAGTTTGTTATTTGCGCACGCCGCCTTTTCCTGTTGTAACTTATGTAGATATTTGGCTTAAACATAGTTCCTAAGAAGCTTCTAATAAATTATACACATTACGAATATTCTTTTTTATTTCCCCCTTTGGTTCCCCCTCCCGACGCTCCTTTCCTTGCATCTCTCTCCCTTTTTTTTTCCCTCCCCCCCCCCCCCCTTTTTTTTTCTTCTTGGTGGAAAACAACCCGCGATGTTGCCAGACCCCGGATGGCCCCTGCCCCTCCCAGGGCCCGGACCCTGTTCCCAAAGGGAAGCTGCGCCAGAGGGTTAACGGGATACAGGGTCAGTCCTCAGCGTGCAAACAGGACAAGCAAACGCGTGGGATTCACGAACTCGAGAGCGAAGGAATCGAGACCAAATTCATTAGGCCGATTATTTTTTGGGTGTATTGGGTATTTTTTGGCTGAGGGTGGGGGCGGGGGGCACCTCAGCGACTTCTTGCTAGAGAAAGCAAAGTATTCCGGGACTAGAAATTCAAATGCCAAAGGCACGGAGGAGAACGAAGGTAAAAGTCTAACGCCATTAGAAAAAAATGAAATAACGAAGAACTTGCTCTCAGTATAGAACGTGAGTCCAACTTAAAGTGTTCAGTTTTAATACCTTGTAAGACAAAAAAGAAAAAAAAAAAAGAAAGATAATTTCTACCAGGTTTTCCTATGTACTTGTATTTTAAGGGAAGTACAATCACCTTATTTATAATCAAAATAAAAAGATAGTTTATTGTGTACAACATGTAGTTTGAATTAACTTTCTTTCTCAGGCTGTGTTTAATTTTCTACACATACCCAAGCCCACACGCCCGCACAGGGCCCCGCAGATTCCCCTGCACAGCCCACCCCAGCACTCAGGCGGAGGTCAGCCGCAGCCTGCGGCTCACTGCAACTCACACGGGTTTCGCTTGGTTTGGGTGCTGTTTTTCGTGTCGCTTTGTTTTTCTAAGGGGGGGATGTGTGCCTGTTTGTTTGTTTGTTTGGGGTTATTTTGTGTAGCCGCTTGGGAAGTTTGTAAAGAAGAAGATGAGGAGAAAGTGCGTGCGTGCACGTGGGTGGGTGTGCAGAGGTGCGCGCCGGGCTGAGACACACAGGGGCGTTTGGGAGGAAGGTAAATATTATTGCTAATGCAAGGCGGTTAGATGTTAACTTTTCTGTAAATATATAAAGCACATGAAGCTAAACAGCTCGTATCTGACGAGTCTGAAATCCCTGTAATTCTCTATCTTTCAGGTCCCAAGTATCCCTTTAGTGAGTGCAACAAAATAAGAAGTATCCCCACTCTTAAAGACCTCGTAGCATGTTTTCCTTTGCATCTGCTGCTCGGTTTCGTTTTTTCCCCAAATCCATGGAAAGCGATCGCAGTCATTGAAACACCTCTAAATTTCAGAGATGTTATGAAATACTCATATTTTTGAAGTGAAAGAAAACAGGTTGCCTGAGATGGAAACAACCCAACCTCCAATTTAAGTAGCAGCTTTCGAAAGCTCCAGTTCTTTATTTATACAAGATAGCCGGTGTTAGTCGGACACCAAGTGCTAATCTGGATGGAGAAAAAGGGCAGTACACGGAAGAAAAAAAAAAGTATCGGATTCTTTCTGACCCCCTCCCCCTTATTTCTAACTGGAGGACATCACGTGTGTCAACAGGAATTTCGAGACCTTTCATTCTTTAGGTTATGTCCTGATTTATACAGCGACATTCTTAACTAACCCAAAGATTATTCAATTTTTGTTGTTGTTGTTGTTGTTCTTCTACGCAGAATATTCATTTCAGATCTATAGCATGGTGTTAAGCATGGCTGAAGGATGGGTGGGGGGGCGGCAGAGTGCCTGGAGGTTAGTGCTGTTATTTCTGCCAAAAGAAGAAAGTGTTGGGGATTCCTGGTCCGTGGTGCAGAGCTGCCAGCTTCCACGGAGGAAGCGAGAGCAGGGTTAACTTTAAGGGTTTTCTTAAAATTAGGGCTTGTTTCTCCCGGATTTTATACACATGACCGAGTGAAAAGTCCTCCGGTTAAGTCGACATTTCCCCTTCATATGTAATTAATGTGCGTTCTTTCAAACACAGGAACGTTCAAAAGTGAGTAGCACCGAAAGGCATTAATACAGCCGAGAAATACTACAGCCCCCGCCCCCGAATATTGGAGTTAGCATGTTTGATATAGATCCAGCCAGTGACTTTTCATTATAGACTTCGGGGGAAATAAATTAATTTTATTGTGTCTCGACGACCTCATAAACACATATTTGGTGGTGGGTGTAATTACTGTAATGGATTATTATGTACACTGACTTATCTTTCTTAAACTAGATTTAGTTTCGATTAAATAAACTCGTTTCCACTTTGTCTGATGTCGGCTTAGTTTAAAGTCTGTTTACTTGTTCCACAGAAAGGTGAATTCATCTCTTTATTAAGCACTAGAGACCGAGCAAACACAGTTCAAACTGTATTTACATATCAATCAGGAGAAATGCAAACAAACTGCTCTTTAACAATTTTTATAGAGTTTTCTATGACATTGTGTTACTGCCTTTTATAATTTTTTTTAGTAAACTAGTTATGCCTTGATTAGGATGAAGATATTTGGAGAGAGGGGTGTGAATACAGTTTAGTCTCCCGCCTCCCTTGAGAACACTCATGAGAACTTAGTTATTGTATAGCTTTTAAAAATTATAATATATTCTTCCATCTAAACTCCTGCTTCTTCCAATATGCTGATTTCCAGTCTCCCGGTAATCAATGCAGAACTTGGATAAAGGGGTGGCGAAGGGGAGGGGCAGCATGATTCAAATCTGAAATGATGGAAGAGATGCACGTTTCCCAATATAACTGCTTTATCCACTCTAGACCATGGGCACCCCGTATTTTGAGAGATAAAAGGATCTAGTGAAGAATGGCTACTCCCTCCCACTCCCCCAGTGCCTGGCACTGCTTGTAAGTGTAGGAGAATCGCGGAGAGCATTTTTTCCTGCTGTAAATAGCAGTTCATTCTTAAGTTCCATGAAGTGTGCGCGTAGTGGCACAGCAGGCTGTGGGGAAAAAAAAGAAAAAAAAAAAAGAGAGAAAGAAAAAAAAACCCCAAAACAACAAAACCCACCCCAAACCAAACTCCAAACGAAACACAAACCCCCCCAAAAAAAATCGCAGACCCTAACAAAACCACATCACTACCACGGCCACAATAGCAACAATTGCAAAAGTCTTCTTCATACGGGCTGCTTAATATCAAAACGGGCTGTGGGTTATTGGCTTTTTTGTTTGTTTCACAGCAGCCTGTTAGGAGAAGGGATGCTGGGGAGGAAGGGCTCAGGGGAGCTGGGGGCGGCAGGGCTTGCCCCGGGCTCTGCCGTGGCCCCGGGAGCAGCGGACGGGCGCGGTGCGGAGGCACTGTACCTACGGAGAGGCAAGGGATGGCGAGCTGATCTAAAAGTACATTGCCTGCATCTCGGTTCAAAATGCAGTGCAGGGCTTTAAGACGCTGTTGAAAGTGCAGATCCCAAACAATGTAATCTGAGACAGCTCTGAGATGACACCAAGAGAAGTTGCCATGGCTGGAAGGGGAGGGGAAAAAAAAGTATTTTAGGAGTTTTGTAGCGCAGAGCAGGTAAAGGGGCCTCGCCGGGAAGGGCTGTCCCCGTTCAACTTTTCATGACCGCTGCCTTTAGCCTTTACAAAGGGGACCTAGAGTTAAAGACTGAGTGACTTTAGAAGAATTTAAGTCCATTCATAGCCGTGTCAGGAGCAAAGTTGAGAATTTTTTTTTCTGTCTGACCCACTGTTCTTCTCATGATCCCCATCAGGGGGGAAAAACCCTCAAAACTCTAAGTTAATGATAATACTGTTTGTATGTATCAAATGTGTACAGACATCTGACCCGGTGCGGCTGCTTCTATGAGGTAGAGAGACGACTGTCCCTCACAAAATGGCGAATAATATGAAATTACTTTTTTTCCCCTCCTCTCTTTTCTGGCTGCAAGCACATTAGGGAGCAGGTAAGGTCAAAGTTTTCTATAACCTATGTCTTTCTCTCAGAGGCTTCTGGTCAGCGTTATTATTAAGACGGTGTATAAGATGTATTGTTATAAAAAGAAACTGAAATTCGTTTTGAAGCTTAAAACAACTTACTACGCAGAAAAATTCTTGGGAAACCTATAGATGAAAACGTAAAATATGACATTTAATCTTCGATGTAAAGGCTTTTGTTGGAGGGAGGGCGAAGAGGGAAATCGGTATTTTTTTTTACCATTAAACAGACTGAGAAGGAAAAATATTTACAAATGACCGAATGCATTACCTCAGAAAGAAGGTGTAAATCTACTGTCCTGAGTTGGTGTATAGAAACGCAAAAAGGTTGAAAATGTATATTCTAAAAATAATCACCAAGATACTCAAGTCTGTTTTTACTGGCTAGCTCCATATCTCATGCTAACAACTATATCTGAATGAGATGAAAGCTCTTTTCTTAAAAATATTTCTATTCACTAAACACGCGGGACTTTCGGAGAAATTTTAAATTACTTTGTAGGTTGTGCTTCTTTAGCAAGTGAATTAACATGGCAGGTTTTGTGAATGTACACGACTTACTGAATTGATTCAATGACAACTCCCCATATCATTCTGAGTAGCGCTTCATCAATACAGGGGCTCCTTAAAGTGTACAGGAAAAGAAGAAAGCGCATGTACACGAGGTGGGTTGGTTTGGGGCGTTTTTGCAGGGGAAAGAGGGCTTTGTTTGTTTGGGTTTGTGATTGGATTTTTTTTCCTTTTGGAATAAAAGGATAGTTGCATTGCTTAGAAAACTACACAAGGTACGAGATCGTCACTCCCATTTGTTCTGGTGGATTTCACCGGGGTTCTTCTCGATCAAGCATATTTGAGCAAGTAATAACGCGCTAGAAGGCGACAAACTTACAGACACCTGGGATCTTAAGGGGAGCAGACTTTTTCCTTCATATCAAAGGTGTTACTGAAGTGGCTGAATAATTTCAGCGTGTTACTGACCTAATAATGTGACTCTAGGACACCATTTTTTCGAAGTTCCTCTCGTTGGATTTGTTAGCTAAACTTTTTGTTTTCGGTGCTGCTGTTTCTCAGAGAAGCTCTTAAAATATTATCTTCAACTACAGCACCTTTTTAGTCTCTGCTTTTGCTCTTACACTGGGCGTTACTTACCAAACGCACTGTTGCTACTGTGAAATAGGGTGCCCGGAGCTCTCGTCCTCTGCACCTCTATCTGCATTAGCTCACTTCAGAGAGAAAAAAACAGGCATGGCCGATGCGGAGCGCTTAGTCTACACTTGCGCGTCTATATACGCGTTTTATCTATAGATGTGTACGTCTGATAAGTGTATCTAGGAGCTGATGTGCAGGGCAGTAACTCTGGAGTCTGGGGAGCAGAGGTCGGCAGAACTCTTACTTTGAAGAAGCACTGCCCGCCGGCCTGTGTCTCCCCTCCGCTCCTAATTTCACAGCGCGGAGACCCTCCCGCAACTTTCTGCCTTGGCGCCCCGGGGCTGCCCCGCCGGTGGGACCGGATCCGCAGCGCCTGAGCCGGGCCGGTTTCCCCCGAGCCCCGCGTGGAGCCCAGCGGGGACCCGGCGCGTCCCCTCCACCCGCGCCACCTGCCAAGAATGCCCGGCACGGTCACAGCTGCCGCCGGTGCTCGGGTCTCGGCTCCCCGTCGAGGGGTCGATCCTGCCCTTTGCCTGTGGGCCCTGCACACTGGTCGCGGGGTCCCTTGCGTGTCGCGGACGGGCTCTCACACAGTCCCGGAGGCTTTGCTGCCCTCGGGAGCCGCCAGCAACCCAGCGGGGTATCTCGTCCGGGGGCTACAGCCGGTCGAAAGCAGCGATTGTCTCCCTCTGTGTTCTATAACGCCGACTATGGCAGGCTCTGGCTGCACTGCCAGGCTGCCAGGCTGCAGGTGCTGTCGGGCAGACCCAGCTGTGCGCACCCACCGCCCCTCTCGTCCTTGGCACTCGGGCGATGCCCAGGCGGGAAGGCTGCAAACGTCGGGCCAGGAACCCCTTTGACTTTAGTCCAAGCGCTGCTCCCAAACGCCCTGACAAGGTGTTGACCGCCTATGGCGCCTTGCCATAGCTAGGGCGAGTGGCGTGGGGCTCGGGAACCCGTCACTGCAACACACACCACACTTGTCTAGCGGGGTACATGGCAGGGAAGTGCATGGCACCTCCGCGGTAACCCAAAAAAGACCGAGGACCGGATGCGGCGGACGAATTTACGTCTTCGCAAAGGTACTGTGCGAGTGCGGCAAGGACGGAGGACGGGTCCCAGCACTGTCACCTTCGGCGCTGCCAGGAGTTTCCTGTGGCAGCCACTTCCGAGGGACCCTACTGGGTGGTACCGGGCCGCCGCTGCCTTCGCGGTGCTCGACGGAGAGGCGGCCCCGACCTCTGTGTGCCCGGCCAGCCCGGCCGCGGGGGCTCCCCGCGCTCCGCCAGGCACGCAGGACTGGGCACCCTCCCCATCCCAGCTAGGGTTTCGTTTGGTTGGTTTAGGTGGGGGAAAGCAACTCCCGAGGAAGCACCTGAGAAAGTTTGGGCGAGCAGAGACGGGACGATGGTGGGTGGGAGCGGGGCAGCGCGGACGTGCAGGGATGTTCCCCTCCCCCACTGGGGGCGCGGCGGGGGAACCCCGCTTCCTGCTACCGATTTTTCTCCCCAGGTCGAGAGAAGCTGCCCGCTTCCTTCACGGTCCAGATCCCCCTTTTCTCTCATCGCTTTTTATTCACTCTTTTGAATTCGAACGGATATTCTTCGGGAGATATGACAGGGTTTAAAGCTTTAATTACATATCAATAGGCGAAACCTTTGCATGGAGGTTCACTCATTCTTCAGTGTGTGAGCAATAGCTGTTGCTCCCTGGCTCTGACTTTTCCATGGACACACACACATACACAGTCTGTTTATCATTAAAGAGTGGCTCACGAGTCGGTACCCAGACCTGGGAACCGTGTTGTCCTGTGGGGCTCGGGAGGGTGCTGGTGGATGGTGTATTTTGTGCTCGGTGTCACAGGGAGGTTGTGCGTGGCGGTGGCGGAGCGTTGGGACACGCCGTGCTTGTGTGGCTGGAGCTGCGCTGCCGTGGGGAGGTCGGGCGTGTTCTTGTCGTGGAAGTCTGGGCACGGCATGGGCTGAGCACAGCGTGGGCACCGCGGTGGCGGCGGTGTGTGTGTGTGCGCGCAGGGGAGTGTATGTGTGTGTGTTTGTGTCAGCGCATCGCCTTTCCACAATGGTAGCGTAATTATCTAGCTGAAACATCCACAAACGGCAAAAAGTTGCAAAATAGATCGACCTCCCTGAGATGAGAAGGAGCCAGTTTCAGAGCTGTGCAACCATCATGGTTTTTTCAATACATTTTATACAAGAGGATCTAGCGAGTGATTCCGATTCAATACACATAATCAGTTTGGAAGTCCTATTTCCATTTGAAAACAGGCCTATTTGCAATCATGAGGGCCGGACACGCTGCAAGATACAGGACGCATTCAGAGTAGGTGGTAGGTGAGAGAATCTACAGACAAGCACCAAATATTTTCTTCCCGGTGCAGGCCATTTTTTTACACGATGGTATTAATCACGAAGTATTTTTTTTATCTATTTAAAAAAATATTCCTTAATTGCTTTAGAAGGCAAGGTTTTGACCTACAGAGAGAGTCCCGGCGGAAAACACACACACACAAAACAAAAGCCCACCAAGTAAAAACGGTGATTGGAAACGCCTGTTGATTGTCCTATCAATCGCTTAGGGTTAACAGTCATTTAATCAAAAATGCGCAGGGTAAATAATCCCTAGGAAATGGTAATTTATTTTTAAAAATAAGGCCCAGAGGAGGGACAGGTGCAGGGGTTCTCAAGAGGAGCTACCACCCGCCGAGTGCAGAGCTCGGCACCGAAGCCGGCTCTACTCCGGAGAAGCCCCATTGCCGGAGCTGGGACCCCAGCGCGGCACACACACCCGCCCGCGGGCGCCGAACAAACCGAGACTCCCCGCGGTCCTGGCCCTCGAGAGCCGCGACCTGTCCTACTGAGAGGGTGGGGGAAAAGATGCACAGAAGTCAGACCGCAAAGCTTTGGGGGTGAGATGGCATCAGGGAGGGCAGAGCCCCTCTCTCGCCTCGTCCCCCCCACCTCTCCCGCAGCCATCCCGACGCCAAGCAGGCACCGCACTTCCCCGCCTCTTCTTGCTCTAGAGCATTTTTTCTTATTCCTCAAGTACCCGAAGCCAGGAGAAAGCCAGAAGGCCTGCGCGTCCTTCACCATAATTATCTTGCCAGATAGGAACGGGCAAGGAAGCCGAGGCTCGCCTGTGGGTAGCCAAAGGCGGAATACAGGCGCTCCCAGCCCCGCGCACAGTGAATTAATTGGCATTTCCCATTTCCCTAATTTACGTGTTTATGCGGCGGTGCGCACCGCTGACAGCGCGTCGGAGCTGCAGGCAGCGGCCCGGCCCGGCCCTCCGCCCTGTTCTCTGTTTGGATTTTGAAGGCAGACACTTGTTTCTCATAGTTAAATAGCTTTCCCGTCCCAGTCACAGCAGTCCTGCTTTTCTGGGCTCCCACCCTCCGCTACACTGTTTTATTCTCTTCCACTTTAAAAGACCAAATCAGCTGTCGGGAAGGGCGGGGGG